>CAUYRH010107939.1:0-10277 GCA_963574655.1 Perodicticus potto | reverse complement strand
GATCCAGCAGGAAGCAGTTAGATCGAGTCTTCGCCCCTTTTCCCTAACAGCAGTTGGGGTTTCTACTCGGAGAGGGAGAATTGATGCAGGACATCTGGCACCCTAGCCAGCTCAGCGGAGCCGGCAGACCTGCCGCCTCCTCCTGGTGGTGTTGGTGCTGTGGCAGCCAGGTGAAGAGCCAGCGGGCTGGATGACAGGCAAGGAGGGGGACCTACAACGCCCACCAGAGGCTCCAATAGCCAAAAAGGCTGGACAACTGCTGAGGAGGCACCACCTGTGCCTTGGTGTCTCCCTCACTTTACACTTGGGACTAAATGTGGAACCCCCATTTCCTATGCCTAAGTCAGTTTCTTGTGAATTTCCTAGGCCTCAATTCCACGGATGGACTGTGTCCATTCATTGATACACTCTTTCACCTTGCCCCCGGCGGAAGGGACTGTATTCATTCGTTTCCTGGCCAAGGAACCTATACACCTATATATACCCTGAGGCTAGAGGCCTAGAGGAGGAGACGGGGAAAGACCGGGAGAGGAACGGAGAGAGCTTCTCTCTCCCCTCTTGAAATCTCTCCCTCTACCTGGAGCTTTGGTGTTTTCTGTATTCTTTTCTGTAAATCAATTCTGTCTTACCACGGGGGGGGGGGGGGGATAATGTAATTAAGAATAAAAAAAAAAATTTATTTAAAAATAAAAAATAAATAAATAAATAAAAATGTCTCACACTTTATAAGCATTGGAAGATTTTCCTATAGATGTAATCTTTTATACATCTTTAGTAGCAGTAACTCATAAATCAATCATGTAATTCTTAGTGCATTAAATACGGACAATTTATATTCAAATGGTAAACCTCGAGTTTTTATATGCTGCATAAAGATAATGTCTGGTCTCCTCATTGTGTATGCACATTTTTCTGTTATTAGATAATAATTTGTATTACATCCTAATAGCGTGAATAATCTGTGCTTTCCAATTATGCTATTAATTTCTATTTATAATCATTATACTAATTAGTTACTGCATTAAAATTTCCAAAATGATGATTTTCAGTCTTTCATTCTACATTAATTAATTGGCTTTTTTTCTGAACAAAATAGTTTTCTGTCAGTTTATTTCCTTCTTTCCTTTTAAACTTTTTTTTGGAGGCGGTTATTTCAATGAGTCCATGAATTGTCATATGAAAAATAACTAGAATCTTCCCTATTACATTTAGGAAAATTTATTGCAATTAAATTATTAAGCAACACAAATACAAAATAAAATACCATAAATAATTCCTTTTATGTAATAATTAAAATCATTTTTTGCAAAGTTTTATGTAACCCTTTATTTTAGTCTCATTTTTGCTTTTAGTCATAACCTCTTACTTCTCATTATTCTTTTCTCCACTATTTATCTAATCACTTCATCAGATGTTACAATGAAATTGAAGAAGCATAAGGGGACTATAGGAGCTAATGAGGTATAAAAGCACAAAACATTTATGCATGCCAAAGTTTATTTAATCAAAAAGCAATAACAAGGTTGACCATTGCTGCATATAAATATCATAATAAACATAATATTGTAACAAACATCTAACAACTACAAAAAGAATAAAATAACCTTACAAAATAATTTAAATATGATCTCTCAATTAAATAGCTATGTGTCAACCTAAGAATGATGAGTTATTCCAGTTTGGTGTAGAAAAATACTTGAAAGAAATACTTGAAGGAAGAAACAAATGAAGACAGTAAATGCCTTCATAAGGGAACAATGTAATATTTTCACTTTTCTAAAACTGGAGCTTTATTTAGATGACTTTGATAATATGTTTATTATGTGTTCATGGTTATCTATAGCTATCAAGACAGTAACAATTCCCTGGCAATATTCACAGCAATTAAGAATCATATAAAGATTAAAATGGTACTTAGATGAAAACATTCAATGAAATATTTGTCAGTACTATACTAAGAATGAACATAAAACTATCAAAAGAATAAAATTCATATTATATATGAAGAAAATATTACATACATATTAAGTTTTAGAAAACTTTGCATCTGCATTTAAGAAAATAAATGTACTATAAATTAATTGCCCATCCCAGAAGAATGAGAAGTGACAACTATAACTCCTTTTAATTTTTTTATAAATTAATATTTTTATAAAATGTAATAAAATATACAAGACATGAAATTCACCACCTTAACCATGTTTAAGTGTATAATTCACTAGTTTTAAATAATTAGAATTGTTGTACAACCAATTTCCAGAATTCATTTATTTTATAAAACTGAAACTCTGCACCTATTAAATAGCTACAAATCTTTCCCTGATATCTGCCATTATACTTGTCTCTATGAATTTGACGAGTACCTCAGATAGTGGAAAACATACTGTGCTTTTCATGACTGTTTTATTTCATTTAGCGTAACAGGTGGAAATTGTACTGTAGCCATAAACTGGTTCCAGTACAATATCAATGTAAGGAAATTTGCTAGTTGAAGTTGGCACTAAGCTAAGATAAATTATTTAGTGATACTTACCCTCAGCCTTTAATCAAGACAAATGCCAACATTCCTTTAAAGTTATTGTGCCAATGGGTTATACTTTTAGAGAAAAAATACATTTACTATTTAGAAAATATTATCACAAGGCCAGGCACAGTGGCTCACACCTGCAATCCTAGGGCGAGGGGGTGGATTGCTAGAGCTCACATGTTCAAGACCAGTCGAAGCAAGAGTGAGAGCTCCTCTCTAAAAATGGCCGGGTGTCGTGGAGGGCACCTGCAGTCCCAGCTGCTTGGGAGGCCGAGGTAAGAGAATTGCTTGAGTCTAGGAGTTTGAGGTTACTGTGAGCAATGACACCGTGGCATTTTACAGAGGGCAAAAATGTGAAGCACTGTCTCGAAAAAAAAAAAAGAAAGAAAGAAAAGAAAAAGGAAGCATTATTACAATGTTTCCTAAATATAAAGGTATTGTAGATTGTTTTTATTTAATTTTTCTTCTTTACTTCAAGGTATGTCCACCTTCTCCTATATAATGTGTATGACAAATTAATCATCCAATTTGCCATGTCTCACCTCACAAATCTGTGAGGTTTCATATTTAATTTAGTTTAGCATTGTGGTAATTTCAGATACAACATCTAGTTTGGAAGAGGTTTGAGTGGTAGGAAAAAAACAAGATATGGGAAACACTGGCCAGGTTTTGCCAGACTGGAGAACATAAACCGTGTGAACCATTTGTAAATCTATGATGATTGCCACATTGTACGAAATAGAAAATTTGCTAAAATAGCATTTTCAAGATTCACAGAACCTGTAATGGTGATCACTCTGTGATATTTTTCAATTTTTAAAGCATACTTATAAATTTATGGTTGAAATATATATTTTCATGAATTATTTACATCCACTTTAATAAAAAAATATGCTCTCAATATAGTGCTCATAAAAAGGAAAAGAAAAAAGTAACATGCAAATCCAATTATACTTATGGAGATAAAAATATATCATGTGGGGAATGAAGATTCTCCAATTCCTAGCAGACCTACATAGGTTGTAGTCCCTTAATTCGTTAGGGCCATGGTTGGCAAAATCTAAATCTGATCTAAATAGACCACATGCAAGAATTTCAAAACGCCTCCCCTTACTTGGACTTTCTGTGAGTGGATAGCTCATCCTCGTGATTATGGGTGCTCCAGAATCTTTTGGATAGCCTTCTGTAAAAGATTCAAGTCTGTAGAATTTAATAAAATATTCTCCATATAATATTCCTGGTGAATGCTTTCATGTGAATATCACATGAAATTGCCAGATCTTTGGCTACGAAATCGGTGCTGCATACTACAGATATGTAAGTGCCCCAGGAGGAGCACCTCATTGACTTCTCCAGTGAGAGAAGAATGTCATGGTACTTTAAGGCTAAGGGTATACTAAAGCAAGTGTTTGTTAAATATACAACAGTGTGCCCTGTATTAAGAAGACTAACTAAGCAAGAAGTTAGTCTTTCCAATATTTGAGCCACATATGCGACGCCTGCATGCATGGCTCAAGTCACTTTATTCAGTCCCCACGCAGGGCTGTTTTATAGACTCTGCTGTTAATGCATATTTCCCACCTTCTTCAGGTTTTGAATAGTAGGATTGTAGCTGTTTTCTCTTTGTGCCCTCTTCAAAGATAATATTGTGTCATATACATCACCTATCTTGAGTAGAGTAACCTCTCTGATTCCCATCTAGCCTCCTCCCAGAACACTGCTCTTACCACCATCATCCAGAGACAGAATTTGCCTACACTTGTTTCAAAGACAGCTCCCAGGAGAGTATGTGTAGCAGCCCATATAGCCTATGGCTAGGAGGAGTGAGAGTTATAAGAAATACCTGTATAGCTCAGTAATGGAACACCTTGGTGAAAAGGGCATGGAGAGGGAATTAGGTGTCCTAACAAGCTTGTGAAATGAGAGCATGTGTAAATTGGCAGTCTCTACACCTGTGGTGTTGAGAGGCACAAGATCAGCCTTATATTAGGCTGGAGGAGAAGGCAGTTGGGAGCATGAGCATTCTATCACAGACCCGCTTATTCTGACTCTGTCTCCTCTCCTGCCTGCAGAACGCCAGCATGGTGTCTCTCTGCTGAAGATCACTAAGTTCTACTAAGGACTAAGATCTACTAAGACTGCTTTAACCTGTCTAAGACTCTCTCTCTCTCCAGCTAAAGTAGATAGCTCTCTGGCACCTAAGAGAAATTGTTCCTGAGCAAGGCAGCTTAGCGGTCCGCGTCTGGAACCTAGTTAAGCCGGACCCGAGACCTGGCCAGTCCTGGGCCCTGACAAGTGATGGCAGCAGTGGGCTGTGATAAATATCTATCACCAAAATTTGCTCCTGGATGGAGGAGATGTAGACCCACTGTGAGGTGGAGGAAGCATGCCCAATTTGAAACAGCAGGTGTGTTTCTCCCACATGTGTCTTCCTAGCCATCTATATAAATTAGGGGTCCAGAAAATTTGTGAGAGTTTCATGCTTTTCAATGTCAGCTCTGTAGCCACCATAGCCAAAGTCTTTGTACCTTTAGTGGGAATTGATAAATAACTATTTGCAAACCAGGCCTTTGGTCTAACCCCATGTTGGGGGGAACTGTCCACAGAGACCCTCCTTCCGTTTGTCCCCCCTTGCAGGTAACTAACAGAGAGGTGATGCATCACAGGTGGCTTTTCAGTTATATTTTTTTCTCTAAAGTGCAAACCTTGATCTAGGCCACTAGCCAAACCCTCAACCACCCACAACAGAGGCCAATGTTGGCTGTTTGCAATTTTGTGCAATCTTGCTGGCTGTTTTGCATTTTTTAATTAAATCATCGCTGTGTACATTAATGCAATCATGGGGTACAATGTGCTGGTTTTATATACAATTTGAAATATGTTCATTGAACTGGTTAACATAGCCTTCATGGCATTTTCTTAGTTATTGTGTTTAGACATTTGTATTCTGCATTTAGCAAGTTTCACCTGTACCCTTCCAAGATGCTCCGTAGGTGTGATTCCACCAATTACCCTCCCTCCACCCATCCTCCCTTGCTTCTTTTCCCATGTTCTTGTGCTATAATTGGGTTGTAGCTTTCATATGAAAGCCATAAATTAGTTTCATAGTAGGGCTGAGTACATTGGATACTTTTTCTTCCATTCTTGAGATACTTTGCTAAGAAGAATATGTTCCATCTCCATCCATACAAACATGAAAGAGGTAAAGTCTCCATCTTTCTTTAAGGCTGTGTAATATTCCATGGTGTACATATACCACAATTTATTAATCCACTCGTGGGTCAATGGGTACTTGGGCTTCTTCCATGACTTAGCAATTATGAATTGGGTTACAATAAACATTCTGCTACAAATAGTTTTGTTATAATGTGATTTTTTTGTCTTCTGGATATATACCTACTAGAAGAATTATAGGATCGAATAGCAGGTCTCTTTTTAGATCTCTAAGTATTCTCCAAACAAGCAGACAGCAATCAGAATGGGAGAAGATATTTGCAGGTTATGTCTCTGACAAAGGTTTAATAACTGGAATCCACAGAGAACTCAAACGTATTAGGAAGAAAAGAACAAGTGATCCCATCTCAAGGTGGGCGCGGGACTTGAAGAGAAACTTCTCTGAAGAAGATAGGCGCACATGTTTTGCAATTTTTAATCATTCATCAGGTTACTCAAGTCTGCTGGAGCTTTTGGAACATGTTATTATCTCCAGGAAGGCCCACAGCACTGAGCAAATGGACCAGAAACCCCCACATAGACCCTGGGAAGGCCCACAGCAGTGAGTAAAGGGGTTGGAACCCCCCACATAGGCCCTGGGAAGTCCTGTAGCTGTGAGCAAATGGGTCACAACCCCTCACATAGATCTCTGGGGCCATCAGGAACTTCCTTGAGGATTTCTCTTTTGTTAAGCCTATTTCTTTGAAATCATGCCAACTACAAAAATTGTTTCAGTCACTGAAATCTGTGGCCCCAATAACCACAAAAGTAGCAACAGAGAAGTTCTCACAAAGTAGTAACTCAAAGTGTGCAAAGATGGGGCCAATTTGTATTCCAAACTAAGAAGCCCTGAATGCCAGGATGATCAGTCCAAAGCATTTATTAGGGAGCTTACTGAGTGCTGCGGCATCTTCACAGCAGGCAACTAGAGTAAAGGGGCCTCTGACTCAGGGTTTCAGGAAAATCCTAGGCAGTATATCAAACCTGCCTCCAAACTGAAATGGCAGTAAGAGAACAAAGAATGAGTCAGACAAGTCCAGTTGAGCCCGTAAGATGAGTTTATTAGAGGTTCCCTACAAAGGGTGTTCACACCCAGTCAGTACAGAATGCCTCTGGGCACTCCCTCCTAGGCAGCTGCAGGAGTTCTGCAGAGAGTAACCTCTGCTCTGCCTCTCCATTTGTGGACCAAATTTCATTTCTGGCAAGTGACGTGGAACTTTCTGCATGTCACTACACTTTTATATATAATACAAGTTAAGTGCGAAAAGAACTTCCCATTCTTCAGAAACTTTAGCATTATGATTAACTGAAGGGTATTGTAAGATAACTAAGACAGCTTAAAACAATTTATGCCAGTCTAAAGAATTATGGACATGTATGCAAAAGGCGTTATTGAAGAATGTCCTTTGTATTTTGTGTTTCTTGCTGCTGCTTTGCTTTGATCTGTGTCTCAAAGTTCAAAAGAAATATGCATGAATTCTATTAAACATTAAAATGTGGGGAACTTGTATTTTTCCCTCACTTGGTTATGTCTGTAGCAATGGGGACACGGGATGAGGTATATAAAAGGGTTTAAGAAGTTTAGTGCATGACTGAGTCTAGTTTCTTTGTGTTCCTGGCAACCACGTACATACCTGTATTAGTGTCTCGGAACTTTCAACGCCCTAGTTCAGGTTCAAGACTGCTAAGAAAAACCTGCAGCAGACGAGGTCACAGAACAGTCAAACACTCTGATTTTTAGTCAGGACACAAAAAGAAAAGTGGGGAACTGGAGAACTCTACAATAACCTTAAACGTACTCTATTTCCTTAACTTAGTGAATGCTTCTGACACAAGGAACTTCTTTATTTAAAAATTTTCTTTCTTTTTAAATTTCAAACTAATGTGAGGGTACAAATTTTGAGGCTTTCGCTTCCAGGGTAATCTTCCGGCTGTAAGGTGAGATCCTGCCTCATGCCCTCTCTCCTTTGCCAATTGTCTTCCCCTCTCTCCCCTCCCGCCTGCCCCTGTCTCCATGCTCGACTATATTTGTATTTTGCTGTTCATATAGCATGTAATCGTTTATATATTGGTTTCATAACAGAATTGAATACATTGGTTATTTATTTTTCCATTCTTGTGATACTCTACTAAGAATGTGTTTCAGCTCCACCCAGGTAAATGTGAAAAATGTAAAGTCTCCATCATCTTTAATGGCTGGAAAGTATTCCATGGTGTACATATGCCACAGTTACCAAACCATTCATGGGTTGATAGGTGTTTGGGTTGCTTCCATGACTTGGCAATTATGAGTGGAGCCTCAATAAACATTCTGGTGCAAATGTCCTTTTGGTAAAACGATTTTTGTTCTCCTTGGTAGTTACCTAGTACTAGAATTACTGGATCAATTGGAAAGTCAACTTTTAGTTCTTTAAGGATTGTCCATACTCCTTTCCAAAAAGGCTGTATTAGTTTTCAATTCCACTAGCAACGTAGAAGTGTTCTCTTCTCTCCACATCCACGTCCACATCAGCATCTACAGCTTTGGGAGTTTGCAAAGTGGGCTAATATTACTGGGGTTAGGGGATATCTAAGGATGGTTTTGATTTGCATTTCTCTGATGATTAAATCTGTCAACTTTGGAGAAGTTTCTGTGACTTTGACTGGAACTCTGGGCCAGTGCTGTCCACTGATTCTTGTCCTCCTTGAGACATTGTCTGGGGCTGCTGATTCACCACTTTTCTGCTTTTGTTACAGTGGCAGAGGCATTGCAACAGCAAGGGTTGACCCAGCCAGGACAACCTATCAATTCAAATGAAAAAGTATAATTAACATATTGAAAAAAAAGAGAAGAAGCTGAAAGTACTTATGGGGAGGAATCAGCAGAACTCTGGCAACATGACAAATCAGAGCAGATAAACTCCTCCAGGGAATTTGAAAGAAGATAGAGCCGAAAGTACCATCCACAAAGAAATTGCTGAAACGTCAGAATTAGAATTCAGAATATGGATGGCAAATAAGATAATCAGAATGGAGGAAACGATAGAAATAGAAAACCAAAAATTAGTAAAGAAGTTGTCTCGAGAAATTAATGAATTCAAAGACGAAGTCACCAAGAATATGGACATAATGAGGAACTTCCAATTATGCTTATCTAATGTGATGGGGCTGTCCAGACAGGCTCACAATGGTCAGTTTGGCTGTGCAGCGATAGTAATATAACTAGGCTCTCCAAACTTCCCCAGACACATCTTAAAACTTCCTAAATGCACATCCATACGTACAGCGATCCTTGACTTATGATGGTTTGACTTAGGACTTTTTGACTTTATAATGGTGTGAAAATGATATGCAGCCAGTAGCAACTATTTTCAGAATACTCATAAAACCACTCTGGTGTTTACTGTCAATAAAATATTCAATAAATTATATGAAATATTCAACACTTTATTATAAAATGAGCTTTGTATCAGATGATTTTGCCTAACTGTAGGATAATGTAAATGCTCTGGGCACATTTAAGTAAGCTAGGCTACACTGTGATGTTGGGTAGGTTAGAGGTATCAAATTCATTTTGACTAATGCAATTTTTATCTTGTAATGGGTTTATAGAGATATAACCTCATTATAAGTCAAGAATCATCTGTACTTCCATCGCGATTTCAATCTTCCTTATCATTATTGTCATGTTACAGTAGAATTTCCGTTAAGTTGACCACCAAGGGACTGAAATAAACTGGTCAACATATGAAGGTGGTCAGTATAAGCAACTAGGCCTATTGTGCTGACAAGTACATGGAACACATATCCAGTCTATGAAAATTAGGTCAACTAAAGGAGGCAGTCAATCTAAAGAGGTGGGCAACTATGTGGATTCTCATATTATATTATAATTATAATATTATAATTATATAATATTATATAATATTTATATTATATAATATAAATTATATTATATTAAATTTATATATTTATAAATATAAATATTTATATTTTCAAGATTTATTAGCTGTTATATGAAGATATGCAAAAATTTCATCTGGATATAGCTAATAATAATTATAGAGAGAATCATATTAGTCAGAAGATACAAAATAATGTGAGTCACAAATTATTAGCTGTTATTATTGGTATTATGATGAGCATCCTTTTACATGAAGCACCACTGAGGCATAAATTACTTAATAGTGTGCTCATGAGTCACTAGTAACTCATTCTATGTTTGAATGCAGGATGTCTGGTTTTAGGACATAGGTTTTTAAATATTGCATTGTCCAACAGAAGACCATCTTTTTTTTTTTTTTTTTTTTTTTTGAGACAGAGCCTCAAGCTGTCACCCTGGGTAGAGTGCTGTGGCATCACAGCTCACAGCAACCTCCAATTCCTGTGCTCAAGCGAGTCTCCTGCCTCCACCTCCCAAGTAGCTGGGACCACAGGCGCCCGCCACAATGCCCGGCCATTTTTTGGTTGCAGCCGTCATTGTTGTTTGGCGGGCCCGGGCTGGATTTGAACCCGCCAGCTCAGGTGTACGTGGCTGGCGCCTTAGCCCGTTGAGCCA
>CAUYRH010107938.1:0-20906 GCA_963574655.1 Perodicticus potto | reverse complement strand
AGGATCAAGTAGGTTTCATTCCAGAGATGCAATGCTGGTGTAACATATGAAGTCCATAAATGTTATCCACCATATTAAAAGAAGCAAAAATAAAGACCATATGATCCTCTCAATAGATGCAGAAAAAGCATTTGATAAAATACAGCATCCTTTTCTAATTAGAACACTGAAGAGTATAGGCATAGGTGGCACATTTCTGAAACTGATCGAAGCTATCTATGACAAACCCAAAGATAATATTTTACTGAATGGAGTAAAACTTAAAACTTTTACTCTTATAACTGGAACCATACAAGGTTGTCCTCTGTCACCATTACTATTCAACATAGTCCTGGAAGTTCTAGCCAATACAATTAGGCAAGACAAGGAAATAAAGGGAATCCAAATGGGAGCAGAGGAGGTCGTAGTGTCCCTCTTTGCTGATGACATGATCTGATACTTAGAGAACCCCAAAAGCTCAACAACAAGATTCCTGGGAGTCATCAAAAATTACAGTAATGTTTCAGGATATAAAATCAATGTCCACAAGTCAGTTGCCTTTGTATACACCAATAACAGTCAAGATGAGAGGCTAATTAAGGACACAACTCCCTTCACCATAGCTTCAAAGAAAATGAAATAACTGGGAATATACCTAACAAAGGAGGTGAAGGACCTTTATAAAGAAAAGTATGAAATACTAAGAAAAGAAATAGCAGGGGATATTAACAAATGGAAGAACATAGCATGTTCTTGGCTGGGGAGAATCAACATTGTTAGAATGTCTATATTTCCCAAAGCAATCTACCTATTCAATGCCATTCCTATTAAATTAGCCAGGGTACTTTCAAGATTTGGAAAAAATGATTCTGTGTTTTGTATGGAACCAGATAAAACCCCGTAAAGCTAAGGCAGTTCCTAGTAATAAAAATAAAGCTGGGGGAATCACCATACCAGATTTTAGGCTGTACTACAAAGCCATAGTGGTCAAAACACGACAAGGTACTGGCACAAAAATAAAGATACAGACTTTTTGAATCAAACAGAAAACCAGAAAATGAAACTAACATCTTACAACCACCTAATCTTTGATAAAACAAACAAGAACATACCTTGGGGGAAAGACTCCCCATTCAATAAACAGTGCTGAGAGAACAGTATATCCAAATATAAAAGACTGAAACTAGACCCTCACCTTTCTCCACTCACAAAAATTGATTCAAGTTGGATAAAGGACTTAAATTTAAGACATGAAACAATAAAAATCCTCAAAGAAAGCATAGGAAAAACACTGGAAGATATTGGTCTGGGGAAAGACTTACCATCTCTTTTGGGTAAATAAGTGCAGTGATTAAAAGACAATCAATTCAATTTTAAATGCATATTTCCATCTCTAAAAAAGTTGGACATGTACACAAAGTGTGTTAAGATACTGACAAAGCTAACAAAAACAAATATTTAAAATATATTTAGTAAATGATGGAATAAACAAATGCTATCAACTTCTCACAACATAGTGAGCTCTTTAAGGCAAGATGCCTTGTCATGAGGATGGCGACTATGAATCTGTGTTTGAATGATATCAATAATTTCTAACTTTTTGAGTGACATTGAGGGGGTACATTTCATGTAGCTGACAATTTCTACCAGCTGCTTAAGTGTGGGCTCTGCCATTTTCTTTCTTCCTTCCTTCCTTCCTTCCTTCCATCCTTTCTTCTTCCCTTCCTTCTTGTGCCTCTCTCTCTTTCTTTGTCTCTTTATCTCTCTCTCTATCACCCCTTCCTTTCTTTTCTTTCTTACAAAATTTCACTCTGTTGCCCCAGAGCAGAGTACCCTGGAGCTTTTATACCCCACAACCTCAAACTCTTGGCCTGAATAGATCCTCTCACCTCAGTATCTTGAATAATTGGGACTACAGGTGTACCCCCCAGAACACTCAGCTAATTTTTCTATTTTCAGTAAAGGCAGGACTTCTCTCTTATCAGGTTGGTCTCCTGAGCTCAAAGAATGTCCTTCCTCAGCCTCCCCTCTTATTCCCAGCAACCTAGGATTACAGGCATCAGACACCTTATCTGGCTAAAAAAAAAAAAAAAAAAAAATGAGAAAAATTTCAAAGATTTACACCACATTAATATAAGATCTCTAGTTTTCACAATTAACTTTTTAAACTCATCCTAGAAATATGCTACATACCTAATTGTTGAGTATCACTATTGTCACCTTCCATGTACTCCCATTTGATACCTAGTATCCAAGGCCAGTGAATAGTACACCCTTCAAGGTACTATTTCCTAGATGAGTTGGTGAACTTAATTGTTAAATCTAGGACAATGAGAGCTCTGATGGCCATTCCGGAAAGAGTTCCAAAATTGCTTTGAGGGGGTTGGAGCAAGATGGCAGCTGAATAACAGCTTCCTTCCAACCGGGCACAGGGAGACTAGGGAGAGAAGACTTCAGGCATCTCTGGATTGTGGGCTCTGCCTAGAAACATCCCTTTGGGGATGCAGGGAAACAGCAAGAGACTTCTGGACCACAGGAGGAGGACAAAAGCAGTGAAGAATGGGCAAGGGTTGTGTTCAGATGTTGGCTGCCACTGCTGTATCAATAACAGCAGAGAAATTGCAAACAGGAAAGGCTTGACCTGCGGCTTGTTTTGTTTTTTATGCACTTGGGTACTCAGTTGAACTACCTTGGGAGAACTTGGGTGATAGTACAGATGACTTTAAGCCATTGTCTAAGCCACAGGACTGAGCCACCGAGCTCTGCAGCCATTATGGAAGAACATCCCCTGCAGGCTCTGCCCTCAGGGTCACAGAGCTAGGCTCATGCTGAGAGACTTTGGGTGAGTAATCTTATAACTGAGAAGGCCAAAGTCCAGGACTGAGATGCTGAAGAAGAGCATTCAGGATTTAGTAGTAGAAAGGCTGCCTTGCAACCTCGGCCAGCATGAGCATAGAGTGAGACCAGTTTTGGAGCACTGGATAAGTGGGCAGCCATTTTAGGAGAGATCCCACCAACAAGTGATTTCCTGGAAAAACTTCTACTTAGCCAAGGTTAACAGTTTAAAGTGTCTTTTGAGCAGACTGAGGACAGATTTAGGCCCTCAACCAGGCAAGGTTTGAGAAATCAACAGAGACCTCCAGTCTCCAACTCATACAGATGTATTTACAGTGTGATTAACACCTCATATCTGAGAATATCACCTGTTTCCTAGACACCAGACAATATTCAGCCAGATTATATATACTGCTTTGGTTTCATTTTCTGGTTGTTTTTTGTTTTTTTCAATTTCAACATTTTCCCTCTTGATTTATCTTTTTTCTCTTTACTTTATTTTTTCTTCTTTCTTTCTAAATTTTTCTAGTTTAAATACAATTTCAATTGTTTCCCTCTTCAATAATAAGAACTTCATTTTTGCTAGGGTTTCCGCCCATCCCTATTATTTTGTTTTTCCCCAATTTTATCCTGTAAGGTTTTGTGTCTGTTTGCTTTGGTTTGATTTTTAATATTTTTGTCTTTACTCTCTGTTTGGTGGAGGTGGTGTATTTTGTCTGCTCAGGCTTACAAAGAGCTGCTTACCTCAATGGAACCACCCAACCTAGTGCTTCTAAGGTTGGGAGTTTTTAAGGGTGGGTGAAAGTAACCTACTGTACATCTTTATTACTCCTGTCTCACTCTTTGTGTACCTCATTTATGTTTGTTAGTATTCCCTTTTACTCATCCTCTCTCCTTTCATTTTTCTATTGTTTTAAATCTTTTCTCACTTCTTGTCTTCAATCTTCTTATCCTTCTGGTCCTATAACAAAAGGACTCATAGAAATCTGAGGAAAGAGGCACAGTAATTTAAAGAGCAAGTGGAATTGAAAGGAAAAATTAGGGCAAGGAAACCAATAAAAGAAAACACTCATGAGGAAAAATCAGCAGAAAATTCTTGGCAACATGAAAATCTAGTCTGGACTAACTACCCCAAATGACCAGGAGGTAGCTACTGCGGAGGATTCCACCTATAAAGAAATTTTTAAAAATGACATAGGGGAATTTAAAATACAGATGATTAAAACAATGAAGGAAATTGCTGAGAAAGTGAAAAATAACCAAAAGGAAAACCAAAGACAGAATCAAATCAGAGATGAACTATATGAAGAATATAGAAAGGATATAGCAGAGCTGAAGGAATTGATGGAGTCAATGAGGCAACTTAAAGATACAATAGAAAGTGTCAGCAACAGATTAGACCATGCAGAAAAAAGAATCTCAGAGGTAGAGGACAAAACTTTTGAGATAACTCAGATAGTTAAAGAGGCAGAAAAGAAGAGGGAGAAAGCAGAACATTCACCTTCAGAATTATGGGACTGAAGCATTCAAACGTATGAGTTATAGGTATCCCAGAAGGGGAAGAAAGATGTTCCACAGGAATGGAAGCCAATACAGGAGAATATTATAAATGAAAATTTCTCAAATATCAGCAAAGATTCTGACACACTCCTTTCAGAGAGATATCAGAGCCCAGGTCACCTCAATTCTAAAGAGCTTCTCCAAAACACATTGTGATGAAGTTGTCCAAAGTCAAGATTAAATAAAAGATATTGCAAGTTGACAGGATTAAGTGCCAATTCATGTACGGGGGGGCAAATCCATCAGGGTGACTGCAGACTTCTGTAATGAAACTTCTCAAGCCAGAAGACAATGGTCATCTACCTTTATTCTACTTAAAGAGAATAATTTCCAGCCCATAATTCTGTATCCCATTAAGGTAAGCTTCAAAATTGACAGAGAAATGAAATATTTTACTGATATGCAATCATTGAGGAAATTTGTCACAAAGACCAGCTCTACAGGAAATTCTTGAAACTGTTCTGCACACTGACCATCACAATGGATCACCAGCAAAGTAAGCACTCAGAAATTAAAGCACAGAACCTAGCTTCCACAATGATGCAAAAAACAAAAGTAAGCAATGGAACTTTCACAAAATAAGATGAATAGAAAGTTACCATACTTACCAGTTATCTCAATAAATGTTAACAGCTTGAATGCCCCACTGAAGAGGCATAGATTTGCTGATTGGATTAAAAAACACAAGCCATACATTTATTGTCTGTAGGAAACACCCCGAGCCTCAAAAGATAAATTAAAACTCTGAGTTAAAGGTTGGAAGACAATTTTTTAGGCAAACAGAATTCAGAAGAAATGAGAGGTTGTGATCTTATTTTCAGATACATGTGGATTGAAAGCAACTATAGTCAAAAAAGACAAATTTGGTCATTTCATATTCATCAATGGAAAAAAAACAACAAGAAGACAATTCAATACTAAATATTTCTGCACCCAAATTAAATGCTCCTACATTCTAGAAACACACCTTAACTAGTCTGAACAATATGATATTCTATAACACCATAATAACAGGTGACTTTAACATTCCTTGTACAGAACTGGACATATCCTATAACAGAAATTAAACAAAGATATAAAGGACTTAAGTGAGACCCTACAACAACTGTGCTTGATAGAAGGTATAAAGAACGCTCCATCCTAAAGATAAAGAATATACATTCTTTTCATCAGTCTGTGGAACATTCTCTGAAATGGATCATATAATAGGACAGAAAACAAACCTCAGCAGACTCAAAAGAACTGAAATTTTACCTCGTATCTTCTTAGACAACAAGGCATTAAGGTTGTAATTCAACTCCAAAAAAAAAAATGTTCAAATACACAAAATGTCATGGAAAGCAAACAACCTTATGCTGAATGACGGTGGGGTGCAGGAAGAAATAAAAGAGGAAATCATTAACTTCATTGAGTATAACAATAAGGGAGACACAAGCTACCAAAACCTATGGGATACACCAAAGGCAATCCTGAGAGGAAAATTTGTCGCTTTAGATGCCTCCATCCAAAAAACAGAAAGATAGCATATCAAGAAACTCAAAAGTCATCTTATAGAATTGGAAAAAGAAGAACAATCTAAAGCAAACGAAGCAGAAGAAAAGAAATGTCCAAAATTCAATCAGAGATAAATGAAATTTAAAACAAAAGTATCATTCAGAAAATTAATGAAACAAGGAGTTCGTTTTTTGAAAAAAAATATATAAAAGATAAAACTTTGGTCAGATTAATAAGGAGTAGAAAAGTAAAATCTTGAGTAACCTCAATCAAAAATGATAAAGGTGCAGGTGGTGCCTGTGGCTCAAAGGGTGAGGTGCTGGCCCCATATACCAGAGTTGGCGGGTTCAAAACCAACCCCAGCAAAAAACTGCCAAAAAAGAAAAGAAAAAAGAAATGATAAAGTTCAAATAACAACTGATGCCTCAGAGATACAAAAAATTATCTCTGAATGCTACCAGATACTCTATGCCCATTAATTTGACAATGTGAAGGAAAGAGATCAATATTTGCCATTATACCCTCTCCCTAGACTTAGCCAGGAAGAAACACATCTCCGGAACTGACCAATTTCAATACTGAGATCAAAGAAACAAACAAAAAATGCTCCCAACAAAAAATTTCCTGGTCTGGATAGCGTCACACCTGAATTCTATCAAATCTTCAAAGTAGCGTTTATTTGCATATTTCAGAAATTATTCCAAAAAATTCAGAGGAAGGAATCCTCCCCATCACGTTCTATGAAGTAAACAGCACCCTGATACCAAAACCAGGAAAAGATCAAACTAAAAAGAACTTCAGGCCAATTTCACTAATGAATATAGATGCAAAAATTCTCAACAATAGCCTAACCAATAAACTACAGCTTATCATCAAAAAAGTCATACAACAGGATCAAGTAGGCTTCATCCCAGGGATGGAAGGTTGGCTTAACATACGCACATCCATAAATGTTATTAACCATATCAACAGAAACAAAAACAAAGACCATATGATCCTCTCAATAGATGCAGAAAAAGCATTCAATATAATCCAGCATCTTTTTCTAATTAGAACACCGAAAACATAGGCATAGATGGTACATGTCCTAAACTGATTGAAGCTATCTATGACAAAACCACAGGTGATATTTTACTGAATGGAGTAAAAGTGAAAGGTTTCCCACTTAGAACTGGAAACAGACAAGGTTGTCCTCTAACACCATTACTATTCAACACAGTGCTAGAAGTTCTAGCCAATACCATAAGGCAAGAGAAGGAGACAAAGGGAATCCAAATGGGAGCAAAGGAGTTCAAACTCTCTGTCTTTGCTGATGATATGATCTGATACCTAGAGAACCCCAAACACTCGACCACAATACTTCGGAAAGTCATCCTAATGTTCAGGATATATAATCAATGTCCACAAATCAAGTAGCCTTTGTATATGCCAATAACAGCCAAGGTGCGAGGCTAATATAGGACACAACTCCCTACAACATAGCTTCCAAGAAAATGAAATACCTAGGAAAATAGGTGAAAGACCTCTATAAACATAATTATGAAACCCTAAGAAAAGAAATAGCAGAGGATATTAACAAATGGAAGAACATGCCATGTTCGTGGCTGGGAATAATCAACATTGTTAAAATGTTTTTACTTCCCAAAGCAATATACAGATTTAATGCCATCCCTATTAAACTACCAACATTGTACTTTCAAGACTTGGAAAAATTAATCCTTCATTATGTATGGAACCAGAAAAACCCCGTATAGCTAAGGCAATTCTTAGCAATGAAAGCAAATCCAGGGGCATCAGCCTGTCAGACTTTAGGCTGTACTACTGCATGGTAATGGCACAAAAATAGTCATACACGTTAGGAATTGAATCAAAAACCATGAAATGAAGCTAACATCTTGCAGACATCTAATCTTTGATAAACCAAACAAGAACATACACTGGGGTGATGAATCCCTATTCAATAAATGGTATTGGGGGAACTGGATATCCACATGTAAAAGACTGAAAAGGGAACCATATCTTTCTCAACTTCATAAAATTGATTCAAGATGGGTAAAGGACTTAAATTTAAGGGATGAAACAATAAAAATCCTCAAACAAAACTTAAGAAAAACACTGGAAGCTATCAGCTTGGGTTAGACTCACATGGCAAATGCAACAAGAACAAAAATAAAAAAATGAGACAATGAAACTGACAAGCTCCTATACAGCGAAAGAGACAATAACCAAAGCAAATAGAAAACGTATGCATTGGGAAAGGATATTTGCATATTTTGAATCACATAAAAGGTTGATAGATAGGATTTATAGAGAGATCAAATTAATCCACATGAAAGATGCCAACAATCCTATACGTCAATGGGCAAGAGAAATGAATAGAACCTTTTCTAAAGAAGACAGACGAATGGCAAGCAAACACATGAAAAAATGCTTATCGTCCCCAATTATTTAGGAATTGCAAATCAAACCTACCCTGAGATAACATCTAACCCTAGTGAGAATGGCCCACATCACAAAATTGCAAAGCTGCAGATGCTGATGTGGATGTGGAGAGAAAGGAACACTTTCACACTGCTGGTGGGACTGCAAAGTAATACAACCTTTTTGAAAGGAAATATGGAGAATTCTTAAAGAACTCAAGCCAGACCTCCAAATTGATCATGCAATCCCATTAATGGCATCTACCCAGAAGGAAAAAAAAATCCTTCTACCATAATGACACTTGCACTAGACTTTTATCACAGCTCAATTTACAATCACTAAATGTGGAAATAGCCTAAATGCCTACCAACCCAGAAATGGATTAACACACTGTGGTATATGTATACCATGGAATATGATTTATCTATTTAAAAATATGGAGAATTGACATCCTTTGTATTAACCTAGATGGAAGTGGAACACATTATTCTTAGTAAAGCTTCACAAGAATGGAGGAGCGTGGGGTGGCACCTGTGGCTCAAGGAATAGGGCACAGGTCCCATATACTGGAGGTGGCAGGTTCAAACATGGCACCTGGCCAAAAACTGCAGCAACAATAACAACAAAAAAGAATGGAGGAGAATAAATCCTATGTACTCAATCTTGATATAAAGACAATTAATGACTTAATAAACAATGGGGGTGGAGATGGGGAGAGCAGAGAGAGAGAAGGTGGGTGAGCCTTAGGGTAAAGGATGTACAGAGAGAGGGAAAGAGGAAGGGAGACGGGAGAAGGGAAGAGCAGAGAGTGGGAAGGTAGGAGGGGACCTTGGTGTGTGACACACCTTTTGAGGCAAGACACAATAATAGGAGGGGCTTTACCTAAAAACTGCAATCAGTATAAACTGACATCTTTTACCCTCAATGAATCCCCAACAACAAAATTGCTTTGAAGGATGTTATAGGCATTGGAGTCTGTACATAGCTTCCCAGGGGGAGTACTTTTAAGATAACCATCATGATATTCAGCAATGGGATATGTAGCACATTTTCGAGGATGACATTTTAGAACTTACATGTCTGACCTTGTGGGATGATCAATATAAGGAAAGAAATACTGTATAATAGTTATTGAGTAAGCACTCAATATAACATTAATATTTGCCTCCAATAAATAAATCTGTCAAGCATAAAATGCAGAAAACCACCATGGAGCATGGAAGAATTGAAGGAATAAAATTACCCCGAATTTCCTGGAAAACATGCTGAAATAATTTTATCCATAAAAGACAAACAGACAAGTAATAAGAAAAGAACTGAGCTTAAGCATTAAATGCATTTAACCATAAACATAAAGAAATTTTGATTTAATTGGAATTTGAGTTAAATATCTCAATAGAAGGGCTAAACAAATGACAATGTATAATTTATAAACTTAAATACATTAGGAGAGAAATTGTGAAAAGATAATAGGTAGTGTAAGAATAATAATAGTATTATTTTAATCTAGGGAGGGAGGTGAATAGTATCTAGACTGACTCATCTAAAAAAATAGAAGAATAAGTACACAAAAAATTATACCAAGAGACATCAAGAAAATTCTCCAAATCCTCAGCAGTAGCAGGAAAAGAAGGAGGAAGTGGAATTGCATCAACCCTCATAGCAGGGATGCAGAAGTAGCGTAAAAGAACTTTCAGAAATGACAAATGAAGTCAATTTTGTGGTCTGTGCTGCCCTGTTCCCAGGAGGGTTCAAACAGGGAAGGGCTTGAATAATGTCTGGAACTGGAAGGGCTATCCAAGACCTTTGCATAGATATGAGAACTGGTTTGTGTCAGAGCTGTTCCAATATCTAAGTCACCCTGTACCCCATACAGAGGTCGTGGCGTTAATAGTGAAATAGCAGAGATAAGGGTTAAGCATGAATATGACATGAACATCACTGTGATCTTGATGTGAAGCAGAACTCGAAATTGGTTGGGCCATCGCAGTGCAGCACTGAGAACTCCTGTCCACTCTCTTCACTCCCTTGGAACAAAGTTCACTGCAGTGGCCTTGGGAAACTTTTCCTCCCAGCTGCAACTGATGCTGATTAGTTCATGTCTGAGAATTCCCATTACCTGCACCCTTATCCTGGAACAAATATTTACTGCTTGTTCCCAGGAGACATGCGGTCCCTTTGCAGAAATGTCTTACAGGTGACATGGCAATTAGAGCTCCAAGGGGAGATGAAATCAAGAAATAGCATGATCCATAACTGCTTGGCCCCAGAAGGACGCTGCTTGCTACAGCCATGGTCCGACTGCCAGTTCCAGCCATTACATCAGAAACTGTGGTGTGTGTTGTTGTTGTTGTTTGTTTGTTTGTTTGTTTTTTGGCTCAGACCCCAGACACTCAGTGGGCAGGACTGCAGCTAGGTAGGACAGAGGTTTCACTGGGGGCCTCAGTAAACCTTCACCTAAGCCTTGGATTTCTTCTAAGCTGAGACAATGAAGGGGAGTGTGAGGATGGAGACCCGATAGGCTGGCCATGGTCATCTTACCTGGCTTCAGGGAGGTGGACATTGCTGAGGCTAGGGCCAGCCTGGGATGGAAGCACTTTGTTATTCACCTGCTATTTCCTTTTAGGATGGCACCCTCCATCAGTCTGGCCTCCCAAGAACCGGACTCAGAGGAGTTGAGACATTTTGGTATTTAGAGTTCAGGGTAAATATTCAGGCTCTTTGGCTGTGTGGTCCCTGCTCCCTGAACACTCATGTGCAAACAGATATACACTACCCCAGGGTAACATCCTGGGCGGGTTCAGAACCTGGATGGCACCTAAGAAACTGCATGGCTGTGGATCATCATGGATTGTGACTTTATATGTTTTTCTTTCCCACTGAAAAAGTGGACTTCACACTGAGAACCCAGCCTTTGGAACCAGGAACAGTTCTTCACATTCCTGCCTCTGCCCCTACAGGCTGATGGGTCAGGAATCCTGACAGTGTTTCTGCTTCTCAGCCCAAGACACAATGACAGGGACAGAATATCTGTGAATATTGCACAGGGTTGCACTGCACACAGGGCCCCTAGCAAAGGTAGCCACAGTGGTTTCTTTGCCTGAATCCAGGCCAGTACTTTGGATAAAGATAGACAATCAGCAGGCAGCAACTGGAAACAAATGCTACCCTATCACAGTGTGACTAGAATGATTTCTCTCTTCACTCTGGTGATGATTTGAGATTCTGAAGAATGGTCTGAAAACCTTCTCTCTGTGTCTCTGTGTGGTAAGTGTGTGATGTAACAGGGAAAGCATCAATCACACACCCTGCTCACCATGAAGTCAACCTACTGCAGGTGTAATATGGTCAGGAATCTCTCACTGGATCAGTGACTTGATCTTCCCTTCACTGGGACTGAGTGGCCCTTGCTATGTTTAAAAATATGTTTATACATTCTATGCCCTTGCTTTCCCTTCACCACATATACAGCTTTATTGAGGTGTGAATAACAAGGGGACAATCTAAGAATCCTTGGCATATTTCTATACCCATGAAACTGCTGCCATTTTCAAAATTGTGAATATGTCTACTGTACTAGTAAATTCTCTTATGTTCTATGGGAATCCTCTGCTTCCACCCCATGCCAGACCAGCCATTGCTCTTGTTTCTGTTCCAATAAGTTAACTTTTATTATTTAGAATGTTATATCAATATTTTCCCTAATTTAAATCTTTGTAAAATAAGATAAGAATATCCTTTGATACTGAACATTGAGTATTAACATACACTAGAGTCTTGTACCCTAGTTCTAAACTGTAACATACAGTCATTTTTATCATCAACAAATTGTGTGGAATGGTAATTTTTTTTATTGACCATGAGCCATATTCTGGAAAATGGATTAGAAAGTAGTAGTGCTGTTCTAATCAAACAGTTTCTTCATCAGCATTCCCATCTTCCTGATGAATTCTTCCTCTCCAAACCTCTCCTCATCTTTCCTTCTCTGTGACTGGGTCTCTCCCAATTTCATTGTCCTTTCTCATTATCATCTGGGAGTCAATCCCTTCAGGATACAGGGATTTTTCCAGGACTTTCCAGCCATGAGCTTTCAAATCTCACTGTGCCTGTCACTAGTGTTTGACCTATTCCTTACCACCCTCTTCCATTTTCATTTTCCTATTTCTTTCTAACTGATGCCCACATCTGTGGTACTTACAGAGCTCAAGTTATTTGGTTAGTTGGTTGGTTGTTTGGTTTTGTCTCAGGACTGTTCCTGCTGTTGGTTTAAAAATTGCTTCAAAAAGAGAAAGACAAACTTCTGGAGAAAAATCTAGACACCTTGGGTGGCATAACAGAAACTGTTTCTCTCTAACAGAGGAGAGTGACTAAAGTAGGACTCTCACACCCTGAGTTACTGAATCCAGCTCCCTCACCTGCCATAGTGAGTTGTGAGACTTTGAAACATTTGAATTCTGCCATTCTCTTTGTTATCAAGTGCCAAAGGGGAATGATATTTACCATTTTAAGGTTATCAGGATATAACCAAATGGACATATGTAATACAGTTAGATAATATGTACCATAGATTCAGTTCTCAGTCAGTTTTACTGTTTGTATCATTAATTTTCTCATATCACAAAGAATGGGTTTCAGTGGACATGTTATTGTGAGCCCAAATCAGGGCTAATATTTTCACCTGATGAATCTGATCAGGGTTGTCTTATCACGATTTTACTAGAAAGAAACCCTAACTCACCCAGTCTGATTTGATCTCTGACTGAGGTGGGTTAGTCCCTCCCCTTCATGTTCTGGTACTTCATGCTGTGACCCTGGAAGTATCTCAATGCTAGATAAGTGGAGGGTGCTTATGTGGGCTGAGGTTAGTTTGAGCTTCTTAGTTCAGTTTTTTAATTTTTTTTCAGGATTTCAGAATATTGTCTTCATTCTCACTGCTCTTTATAGAACCCAGTATGTTACTCTATAGAAAAGTCTTTTCTTGACAGACAGGTACATGATTCTTGATGTATTTTGTGCTGAAGCAAACATTAGGAAGGGAACATGAAGAGATCACAAAAAGCATATGAATGGGTCAGGGTCATTGCTGGAAAGGGCAGACTGAATGTGGCCATCTGGAGCCAAAAGCAATTGTGTTGTGATCAGCAACCTGACAGTGCTCTAATTCTGATCCTTCCTTATACATTTATGATTGTTTTGTGATTTTCAGGCCCTTGGTAGTTGGTATTCAATTTAACTTTCACCACTTTCTTTTCTCGAGAGGTCAGGATAATGCATAACATTCCATCCCTGTCACAAGGTTGGTTCCCTGGGCAACCAGTCCCATATTCAGGCTATCCAGGAGCCCACCAAGAGTCATTGTGTTGGGGTAAAAGATGCTCTCATCACTCAGGAAATTCCAAAGGATTTAGGAGACCTGTGTCAAATGCTCGCATCACTCAGGAAATCATAAACAACTTAATTGTTCTCTGTCAGGGACCAGGGTGATAAAGCAAATACTAGAACAAAGAATTTTCCCTACACCCCTATTAACAAGGGTTTCAAAAACTTTGTTTCAGGAAATTGGGGCAGAAACCAATGTGTATATTTATTATTATCTTGTAATATCACACAATCTCTCTCTGTGTCTACATTTTCTCCAATTTACGTAAATGGGGTTTACTGTTCTGTCCACTATTTATAATTTTGATGAGGGTTAACATCTAGTTAATTGTTTAATGCTTTGATTTTTTCCATCATGTTTAGTTATTTCTTTGTGTGGACCCTTACTGTTGGGTTCTAGATTTTTCATTTGGTTTCCTATTTAGTTCCTTTTTCTCCTCACTTATTTTTCTTTCTCACTGTGATCACAAGTATAAAATCTGCTTCAAAACAATTTTTTGTCAGTTGCAACATCTGGGCTATCTAGGGTTTGTCTCTACTGATTGTTTTTTGCCTTTAATATGGGTCACTTTATCATAATTGTTGATGTTTAATCATTTCAGAATGGGTCCTCATACATTGTAGGGACTGGACTTTGTGTCATTGTTGCGACACAAACATTCAATGACAGATTATTGCTCTTTCAACAGACAGTTAATTTGGCTGAACTCAAACTCCATATGCTGAAGTCTCAGCTCACTTACTTAAGTTTGCAGGGACAGCTTGGCATCTGCATGAGCCCTAGGGTATCTGCCAGACACATGCATAAAAATCATACTTAAACATATGGTCCCATCTTTTAGCTCTCTTTTTCCACAGCTTTCTCCTTTTCAGCCTCTGCATTTGACCTCAGCCTTTTGAGTTGGTTCTTTGGGCCAATGGACTATGGAATCTACTTTGTCTTTAGTCACTTTGTGTGTGCCAACAATAGCTGCCCTGGGTATCAGAGTCATTTTGGAAAGTAGAAAATTCACCTTTCTCTCCCCATTGTCAACCTTCCCCAGGTCTGCCTGCTTCTGCTCCTTCACTAAAGAACTTTGTTGAACTCTGTAGCTCATATTTTACATTCATATTTTATATTTGGTCCAGAGTCTGTGAGTTAGTATTTGCAGGAAAATTGTTTCAATTGGATTGTCTGCGCTACACCAGAAACAGAAACTATGCTTTCTTAGAGTGTTCTCCATTTAAATTCTTTTCTTAGCTTTTACATTGTTAACTTTATCAATATGTTATTGCCTTTTGATTTTGAGTAATAGTTTAGAAAGCTTTCCCCACATCTGGGTCTCAGAGCATTGTTCCCAAGTTTCCTTATAATATTTATAAGGATGTTTCATTTTAAAATTGTATATCCTTCTCTGTTCTGCTTGTCTATCTGTGTTCAGGTGTAACCCTTTTAACACGGAGGACTGTGAGTATGTTCTAGTTTTTCTTAGAACTGCTCCATAGCTCACAAATCTTCTTTTATACCTTCCTGCATGATTTTAAATGTTATTTTTCATTTAGTTTTCAGTGTTCAATTGTCTGGCTTCAAAAAACAAATATTGTTGTTATAGTGAGTTGCTCCAGTAAATTTTCTAGTTATCTCTGGAGTACTGATATCTTTATGATGTTTTGCTATCCTGCCTTGGAAAGACGAATATCTTCCTTTGACCAGGGCTGCTTTGGTGTCCTCCTGGGGTGTTGAAGACTTTTCCTCATTAAGTTTTCTGCATTTTTTTAATTGTATGGCTAAACATTAAAACTTTTGATTTGCTTTATACATACGACTTTCTGTTCGATCATATAACTGTTTTTGATTTGTGTATGTGGAGGCGATTCATTTTCGTGTATTAATTTTATAGGTTGCTGCCTTCCTCAATTTTTATTAACTGATTTAATTTTTTACGAGTGATTTTCTAGGGGGTTCTTTTTCTACTATTATGTCATCTACAAATAGTTCTAGTTTTTAAGCTAATTTATTTGATCTTGAATAATTACATTGACTCATTCTTACAGGACTATGGAAATAATGGTCCGTATTTCTTTGTTATACGGTAAAATATAAATCAAGCACTAGAATATACACACATAATCATGCTAAGAAATATCGATAAACTCTCATAACTTTCAGTGATTTTTTAAATTGTGATGGTGAATTTCCACAAATCATCTTGTTAGAACTAATGAAGAAATGCGGATGAATTTTCTTACTGTCAGTGTACCATAGTCTTTTTTTTTTTTTATAAGAGGAAGGGCTTTATTTCAGCCAGCAGAGCTTAAGGCATAGAAGAATTAGAAATGGCCACTGCGCTTCCTGACTGGATCAGTCTTTCCCTTTTTATCTACACTCAAAAAGTTCCAACCCATAGGTACCTTTTTCATTGGTCAGTTTGAATCAAGAAGGAGATGCTATTCCAGCCCCCACAAAACTACAGGATTTCATAGAATTGGAAATTTCCAGGTTCCAGGAAGTCAAATCTACAAACTCCCAAGAGCTGAGGCACCATGGAGAGGACACTGCAGGTGTATCCTGGTGGTTATTAACTTTTATCATATTGAACTGTCACTGCATTCCTTGAATATGTCTTAATTAATCATGCTATATTATCTTCTTCATGCTATGTATCTACTATGATTTTTTGTTTTTGATACCAGACTTATGAGGAAGAATTCACTAAATTTCTAAACATAAACTGCAAATTTAGTCCTATATTGATTATTGACTACTGAAACACACACATTTTGTAACAACTGAAGAAAACTGTGGAAGAACACACACTTGACGTGTGCCTGTCATGAGTAGGATGATATACAGTAGATTGGGTAAAGATTAATTATTTGTCTATGTGCTTTTATATTACTTTATTACTTGTAATATACATTTCCATTAATTAAATAATTCGGGTGAAAATTTTTCTAAGATAATAAAAACAATGCAATTTGTATATATTAACATAGAGAGATTAAGTGCTACAATCCCAGATACACATTTACACAATAGCATTCATAATCTTCATTCATGGCAGGACTTTTTTTTTTATTATCTTTATCATTAAATCATAGCTGTGTACAATAGTGCAATCAAGGGGTACAATGTGCTGGTTTCATATACAGTCTTAACTATTTACATCAAACTGATTAACATAGCCTTCCTGGCAATTTCTCCATTATTATATGAAGACATTTGTATTCTGCATTTAGTAAGGTTCACCTGTACCCCTCTAAGATACACCATAGGTGTGGCCCCACCAATTACCCTCCCTCCACTTCAACTTCCCCTCTCTTCTCCCTACCCTTGCCCCTTTTCCTATATTCTTGTGTTATAGTTGGGTTTCATGTTTTCATGGCAGGATTTTTATTTTATTGTAATCATATTTTGTATATGTGTCTCCCATACTAGGCTATGAGCCCTAACGAACATTGAACCAGGACATTTAACCTTTGTATATTTAAGAAATAAAATCCTATTCTGCGTGCAGGGTGTATTTCAGAGACATTTTTGATATGACAAAGTTTTGCCTGTGGATGATGCCCTGAACATGCACACTGAAGGACTGAGAAAACATATCTAATACTGCTTTGTCCTGCATGGCTGTGTGAGTATAATAAGAAACATGACAGGCTAGTCACTCTAATGGCATTTCTGATGTCATCAGTGTGGGGTTCTCACCACATAAATGTAACTGCTATGTTCAAAAAGAAGACTTAGTGATGGCACAGGCCTCCTGTTAGAACTGGGAAAGTAGAAGAATATTTGGCACTGGTGCTATTACCTTGAGTTCTAACTCTGTGATCTTCAGACTTTTCTGAACAGGGTCTTCCATGACCCCATGAGAGTGACTGTCGGCGATTTGATCCTGGGGCTACTGTTTGTGCTACTAACTGGGATTAGCACCCTGGGGAATACCTTTCTTCTCATAGCCTATGCCACCACAGCCTGCACAGAGGCCAACTCAACTGATTCTCACCAAACTAGCAGTGGCCAACCACTTGTTCTTCCCTTCAGAGAGATACCTCAAATGTTATATATATGGGAAGTAACAAACATCCTGGGAAATATAGCATGTAAACTTGTCAATTAAATCCACAGAATAGTCTGAGGCCTTAATCTTTGTAGTACTTGCTACTTGAACAATTTTCAGGCCATCCCTATCAGATCTAGAAATGGCAGGTGAATGAAGCTCAAAGACACAGCATTGGAGAATATCAGCTTCTCCTGCTTTCTGTACTGGATCTCCAGTCTGCTGATGAACATACTCATTCCTATAGAGATTCATGCCCTTCGGCATATCTACAATTCTACTAAGAGACAGAATTTTGTTCTCTGCTCTTCTGGAAATCCTACAGCAATTTATGATGTTATTTATACAATTCTACTCACCTTTCCAGATGTTGTGTTCATGGGACTCATGGTTGCAGTCAGTGTCTACATGGTCCTCCTCCTACACAGACACCACCAGAGAGTGAGGCATATTCACACCCTCAGTACCTCCCACATGTTCTCCCCTGAGGCAAAAGCCACTCAGTCCATCCTGCTTCTGGCAGCCACCTTCATTTTGTTTTATTTCATCAATTGTGTCTTTGCAACTTATAATATTGTTTATTTCAATTCTTGACTTTGGCTGTTGCAATTACACCACCTTTCTGACAGCGTGTTATCCCACTGTTAGCCCCCTGATACTGATGGTTCGAAATCCTTGTGGACCAATTTTTTGCTCTTAGCTAGATAAAAAAAAATTCTCAATAACTGCTTCTTTCCTTCACAATAGTGTTTCTTTTCATCCTAGAATCTAGTAATTCACTTATTTAAGAGAGATGTGTGGATATCTTGAACATGATAGACATACACCTACAACACTGATGCTAAAGAGATACGGATGACATTGATTTAGCCATGTAGAAGACTTCAGCATTACTCAGAAAATAGACATACAACCATATAAACACAAAATTGTGTGTTAGCACCATACAGATAATTTCTGATTGCATTGTTCCTTTGAAATATTTGATGGAGGCGTGGAGGAAAGGTTGGGCAGAAATAATATGGGAACATACTGTCTTTTCAAAGTATAATATTGCAAAGACCAAAATTGATGTCATATTTTATATTAATAAAGTGCAACAGCTGTGTGTACCAACTCCAACTATATATGCATAACGCATGGAAATTATTTAATCATTATAAGAACTGGGGCATTTACCTGTAAGATTAATAAATTTGCCTTTTGAGAATTGTAAGGTTGGGGATTTTTGTAATGAAATAATGGAGACATTATTAATTCTTAGTTTTTAAGTAAGGGCAAAAATCAATCTCATCTTTACCTGCTTCCTTCATGTTACAATTTCCCCCAGCCCAAGTTCCCTTTTCAGAAACAATTGAAGATCCCAGAAGTCTAAAGGAAGAATACATTTTCTTTACAATTGCTAGACCTATTAACCAAATCTTCTTTTTAAATTTGCTCTCAGTAAATCCCAGACAAACAATGGAATATGAACGTCAGGCCTTGGGATCAGAAGCATATGGCAAAAAATGTCTGTCTTCAACCTGGCTGGATTCACGTTCAGTATAACTTGTGAATGTTCCTGCAAATACCCACTTTGTCCCCCTTAAATTCTACAAGTGTTTGACCTTACCTGTCGGCATTCTTTCTTTCTTGGGAATATCATGTTATCTCCCTGCTTTTTCTTTCTTTCCCTATTCTCCCTCTCTTTTCTCTTTCTAAGGTTAAAAGTCTGAACTCTCACAAACTGATCTCACCCCAGAAAAATTATTTTCGGGTCATGCATAGAACATCTACTAATTTTTCCACACTAAGATCATTGTGCAACAATCAATGCAGTGGTGATGTGGATCTTCTAGAAGAGTGATTGCTTCTAAACATTAATTCTTCATAAAAGCACCACATACATTGTCTATATCAACTGTGGACCTCAGTAACAAGAGTCAAGTGTCTGGATTTTTAAAATGGCCAGTGCCCTTGACTATTCCCCTAGCTCTGCACCAGCTTGGAAGAATATGAGCTTCAAAACTACACTTCCATGAAAACCACTAGCTTTACAACCACTATCCTTGCACCACAGAGACATAGAAGCTTGAAAATACTCCAAAAGATCCATCATAGGAACAGTGTCATTATGTGATTTGTCTTACATCTCCATGATTAATTTCAATTTATTTATTTATTTATTTTTTCTTAAATCATAGCTGTGTACCTTGATGCCATCATGGGATACAATGTACTGGTTTCATATACAATCTGGAATATTTTCATCAAACTGGTTAGCATAGCTTTCATGGCATTATTTGGGTACTGTGTTAAGACATTTATATTCTGCATTTAGTAAGTTTCACCTGTAACATTCTAAGATGCACCGTAGGTGTAGTCCCACTAATTACCTTCCCTCCACCCATCCTCCCTTTTCCCCTCCTCCTGCTTGCCCCTTCCCCCATATTCTTCTGCTATAATTGGGGTATAGCCTTCATATGAAAGCTATAAATCAGTTTCATAGTAGGGCTGAGTACATTGGATACTTTTTCTTCCATTTTTGAGATACTTTGCTAAGAAGAATATGTTCCAGCTCCATCCATGTAAACATTAAAGAGGTAAAGTCTCCATCTTTCTTAAGACTGCATAATATTCCATGGTGTATACATACCACAATTTATTAATCCATTCTTGGGTCAATGGGCACTTGGGCTTCTTCCATGACTCAGTAATTATGAATTGGGATGCAATAAACATTGTGGTACAAATATCTTTGTTATAATGTGATTTTTGGTCTTCTGGATATATATCTAGTAGAGGAATTATAGGATCGAATGGCAAGTCTATTTTTAGATCTCTAGTGTTCTCCAAACATCTTTCCAAATTGAACATATTAGTTTTCATTCACACCAGCAATGTAGAAGTGTTCCCTTTTCTCTACATCCACGCCAACTTCTCTGGTTTTGGGATTTTGTGATGTGGGCTAACGTTACTGGGGCTAGATGATATCTCAAAGTAGTTTTGATTTGCATTTCTCTGATGATTAAGGATGATGAGCATTTTTTCCTGTGCTGAGGGCTGCATGCCTGTATCCTTCAGAGAAGTTTCTCTTCAAGTCCCTTGCCCACCCTGAGATGGGATCACTTGTTCTTTTCTTGCTAATACATCTGATTTCTCTGTGGATTCTGGTTATTAAACCTTTGTTAGAGGCATAACCTGCAAATATCTTCTCCA
>CAUYRH010107935.1:0-10546 GCA_963574655.1 Perodicticus potto | reverse complement strand
AATTGAAACCATTTCCACTTAGATCAGGAATCAGGCAAAGTTGCCCATTGTCTCCATTGCTCTTCAACATTGTAATGGAAGTTTTAGCCATTGCAATCAGGGAAGAAAAGGCAATCAAGGGTATCCGCGTTGGGTCAGAAGAGATCAAACTTTCACTCTTCGCAGATGATATGATTGTATATCTGGAAAACACCAGGGATTCTACTACAAAGTTTTTAGAAGTGATCAAAGAATACAGCAATGTCTCAGGCTACAAAATCAACACCCATAAATCTGTAGCTTTTATATATACCAACAATAGCCAAGCTGAAAAAATAGTCAAGGACTCTATTCTTTTCATAGTAGTGCCAAAAAAGATGAAATATTTGGGAGTTTACCTTAAAAAAGGATGTGAAAGATCTCTATAAACAGAACTATGAAACTTTAAGAAAAGAAATAGCTGAAAATGTTAACAAATGGAAAACTTTACCATGCTCATTGCTGGGAAGAATCAACATTGTTAAAATGTCTATACTACCCAAAGCAATATATAATTTTAATGCAATTCCTATCAAAGCTCCATTGTCATATTTTACAGATCCCGAAATAATAATACTTCATTTTATATGGAACCAGAAAAAAACCTTGAATAGCCAAGACTTTACTCAGAATTAAAACAAAGCAGGAGGAATCACGCTACCGGACCTGAGACTGTACTATAAATCGATAGTGATCAAAACAACATGGTACTGGCACAAAAACAGAGAGGTAGATGTTTGGAACAGAATAGAGAACCAAGAGATGAATCCAGCTACTTACTGTTTCTTGATCTTTGCCAAGCCAATTAAAAACATGCAGTGGGGAAAAGACTCTCTATTTAACAAATGGTGCTGGGTGAACTGGCTGGCGACCTGTAGAAGACTAAAACTGGACCCACACCTCTCACCATTAAATAAGGTAGACTCTCACTGGATTAAAGATTTAAACTTAAGACATGAAACTATCAAAATATTAGAAGAAAGTGCAGGGGAGACTCTTGAAGAAATTGGCTTGGGTGCATATTTTATGAGAACTCCCCAGGCAATTGAAGCAGTATCAAAAATATACTACTGGGACCTGATCAAACTAAAAAGCTTCTGTATAGACAAGAACATAGTAAATACAGCAAGCAGACAGGCCTCAGAATGGGAGAAAATATTTGCAGGTTATACCTCCGACAGGTTTAATAACCAGAATCCACAGAGAACTCAAACGTATTAGCAAGAAAAGAACAAGTGATCCCATCTCTGGGTGGACAAAGGACTTGAAGAGAAACTTCTCCAAAGAAGACAGGGGCATGACCTACAGACACATTAAAACATGCTCACCATCCTTAATCATCAGAAAAATGCAAATCAAAACTACTTTGAGATATCACCTGACCCCAGTAAGATTAGCCCACATCACAAAATCCCAAAAGCAGAGATGTTGGCGTGGATGTGGAGAAAAGGGAACATTTCTACACTGCTGGTGGGAATGCACACTAATACGCTCCTTTTGGAAGGATGTTTGGAGAGTACTTAGAGATCTAAAAATAGACCTGTCATTCCATCCTATAATTCCTTTACTAGGTATATACCCAGAAGACCAAGATCACATTATAACAAAGACATCTGTACCATAATGTTTATTGCAGCCCAATTCATAATAGCTAAGTCATGGAAGAAGCCCAAGTGCCCATCGACCCACGAATGGATTAATAAATTGTGGTACATGTATACCATGGAATACTATGCAGCCTTAAAAAAAGATGATGACTTTACCTCTTTCATATTTATATGGATGGAGCTGGAACATGTTCTTCTTAGCAAAGTATCTCAAAAATGGAAGAAAACGCATCCAATGTACTCAGCTGTACTATGAAGCTAATTTAAAGGTTTCATATGAAGGCTATAACCTAACTATAGCACAAGAATATGGGAAGGGAGGGGACGGGGGAGGTTGGGGTGGAAAGAGGGTAATTGTTGGGGCCACACCTATGGTGCATCTTAGAAGGGTACAGATGAAACTTACTAAATGCAGAATACAAATGTCTTCATATAATAACTAAAAAAATGCCATGAAGGGTATGTTAAACAGTTTGATGAAAACATTTCAGATTGTATATGAACCCAGCACACTGAACCCCTTGATTGCACTAATGTACGCAGCTATGATTTAATTAAAAAAAAAGAAAGAAAGAAAGAAAAAAATTGTAATACTTGAGTCATGGTTGACTTCTGCAATTATAATTTATAATATTATAAATGGTATTGGTCTATATTGAATATTATACTTTTAATACAGTTTTTTTCCTTTCATAAGTTGTTTATACTTTTTTGCACTCTCTGTATTTTGTCTTTATCTTTATTGAAAGGTGTTCCTTATATTGGTTAATTTGGTCATCATTACAGTATTTTCCTTTCAGTATTATAATATTTGTGTTTACTACATAAAATCAAATATTATGGCATTTTATTTGTTAGTTGGATGATAATTTCCCATTACTGAGATAAACAGTACACCAAGAACAGGTTTAGGAAGAAAAGATAACTCTTAGGTTTGAGGTACCCGGGCTGGGACATCTAGGAGAAGAGTTCATTAGGCAATTCTATATGGTCCATGACTTATGAAGGTTTGCCTTGCCAATTTCCAATTTTATTGGGTTTACTGGGGCATTAAATGCATTTTCAATAGATAATATTTTCCACTTATGAAGGGTTTATCAGGACTTAGCCCCATTATAAGTTGAGGATACTCGTACACAAGTATTAGGCATAGATGCAGGGATTGAGAGTCCTAAACTAATGTATAAGTGGTCATTAAAATGGCCAAAGTAGGTAGAGAACATGCAGAGTGAGAACAAAGGGCTGAGAATGGAAACCTAGAAACACCAGACGAGGAGTCCTCAGAAGAGACAGATGAGCAGTTTGAGAGGATGCGAGAGAGTCAGAAGAGCTTCAGGAGTGATTCCTCATCAACCCAAAGTAGGCCAGAATCTGGCAACATAAAGTCTACGCTGTTTCAGATGGATGTGTTAGAAGTAAGCATCTCTTTACAGATGGAAGTTACTCAGAAGTAACCAACTAGAGACTGAATGAGATCTCTAGTATAGGGAAGGTGGCTGAAGCTTGACTAGCAGGTTAATGTTAAATTTGAGCTGTTAAAAGAAAAACTTTAGCGTTAAGGGGAACAATCACAAATTGGGCAGTCCAGAAAATCAGTGGTTGTTCAGAAAGCTCTGCTCCACAATGTTGGCAGTCAATGTATACAAAGAAGATGAAAGGGAGACTGAGAAATAGTGTGACTGCTGGGGTGTGGAGGTGGAGAAAAAGGAACACTTTTACACTGTTGGTGACACTGCAAACTAATAAAATATCTTTGTAAAGAAGTATGGAGAAGAATCTGAAAGAACTATGTAGGACCTCCTGTCTGATCCTGTTTTCCATTACTGGACATCTACCCAGAAGAAAAAAATCACTTTATCATAAGGGCATTTGCACTAGATTGTTTTCTGAGGCTCAATTTACAATCATCAAGATGTGAAAACAACCAAAATGCCGACCAACCCATGAATGGATTAATAAATTGTAGTATATATACACCATGGAATGTTATTCAGCCATAAAAAGATGGGGACTTCATATCTTTTGTATTAACCTGGATGGAGATGAAACACATTCTCCTGAGTAAAGTATCACATGAATGGAGAAGTATGCAATGTACTCAATACTAATATGAAGCCAGTATATGATCTAATATATGCCCAAGTAAGAGAACAACTCAATTCAATTCAATTTGGTGGGGAGGGGGAAGAGGGTGAGGAGAGCAGGGAGGACGATGGTTGTGGTCCCCACTTAATGGGCACAATGTAAGGGTATATGGCATATCTCTTGGGTGTGGGACATAACTATAAGAGGCACTCTACCTAACAAATGCAAATATTGTAACCTACTTATCTGTAGCCTTACACTAACCCGAAATAAAGAAAGATAGAGAGAGAGAGACAGAGATAGAAATAGAGACAGAGAGAGAGAGAGAGAGAAAGAGAAGGAAAGATGGCATATTTAAATATTCCATTAAAAAAAAAAGAAATAGTTTGGTTACAGATGGACATCTGCCTTATTTAGGCATAGTCTTGATTAGTTTTCGGCCTGTAACTGGTTGAAATACGGTGGCTATGCCTGGCTGAGACTCATTTATTTCTTACAAAAGCTCCTAAATTAGGCTTTCAGGTCACTTATGTACTAAGATTGCAGTTTGCTATGTTGGGACTCAAGGTATGGTAGTAACTCCAGGCAAAATTTAGTTTAACAGAGGTAATAAAGTAGAGAGGGCTATCCAGCATCCTCTCGCCTCCCCATTTTCTTTTAAGTTGGGAGAGACTTTTACATATTTAAATAAAGACTGGGGAAAAGCAAATGGAATGAGAAGATATTTAGGCAAAAAAGAAGGAATAATTGATGCAGTAAGATCTAGAGGGAATATTTGGGATTGAAATGAAGAAGGTATCAAACAGAGAAAGGCAATTGATGGAGAAACTGTTAAAATAATTCCAGGTTTAAAAAAAAAAGTGACTTGAATTGGTGGCAGTAAAAATGGAAAAGAAAAGACACCTGAAAATCACATTATAAAAGAAGATTGTACCTGTTTGGTTTAGGAGAGTCAAGTTTCTAGACTAAAATGATTGGGGCCATGATTAACTTTGTGGTAAAGAGGGAAAGTATTAGGAAGAACTGGATTTAAAAAGAAGGTGAGGTATGATGATGTTTGGTTTTTAGACAAGGTAGGTTTATGGAGCTGGCTGGAAATCCACATGGCAAAGAAGACAAGGTATAACGTGAAATTCTAGGAATCACGAACCTAGAAGGCAAGACAGCTCATAAATGTGACGGTGACAGTCGAGGGAAAGAAAACAGCCAGTAGGTTGAAGATTTCACCTTCTGTAATGGCCTCAGGGAACAGACAGAAGACTAAACCACAAAACAAAACAATCCAGAAGTATGAGAAATATGTTTTACAGCGATGGAGAGAACTTGTATCATTCAAGATCAAAAATGAATGATTTGTCTGAACTTCAGCTAAATATGAAATCTTCTCATGTGATTTTTTTAAAGATTTACACTATGAAATTATCCAAGCATTCAATAACTGAAGAATGATTAAATTAACACAATGGACTATTTCCTAATTATTAAAATATTATGAAAGTAATATTCCTGACATGGGAAATTGCTCATAACACATTAAGTGAAAAAAACAGGCCACAATACTAATGGTACGATTTTATTTTACAATACAAATAAAATATTACATATTTCACTTAAACCCACACTCATGAGCACACAGGACGAAAGCAGGAATATACGTCCAAGATTTAATGTCGGTTGTCATTAGTGGGCAGAATTTTAGGTATGCTTTATTTTCGTCCTTTTAATTTGAAAGTATTTGTGTGAATTAAGCAGAAAATAGCACTTCCTCGCAGCCACCAGATGCCTGTCCTCGAGCTTCTATTCACTGGATAGTCTCAGCATCACCTCATATTTTCCTTATTTGTGATTTGGTGTTTATTGTCTACCTTCTCCAACTTTCTGTCTCATTCAAACTTGCTTCCCTTATATATAAGTTTTTTCAACAGAATAGATATTTAATAAATTCATTAAATACATTTTAAATGTAAACGTAAACACGTAATCCTTTCTTTTTTTTTTTGAGACAAGAGTCTCAAGCTGTCACCCTGGATAGAGTACTGTGGCATCACAGCTCACAGCAACCTCCAATTTCTGGGCTCAAGCGAGTCTCTTGCCTCCGCCTCCCAAGTAGCTGGGACTACAGGCGCCCGCCACAACGCCTGGCCATTTTTTGGTTGCAGCCGTCATTGTTGTTTGGCGGGCCTGGGCTGGATTCAAACCCACCAGCTCAGGTGTACGTGGCTGGCGCCTTAGCCCGTTGAGCCACAGGCGCCGAGCCTCACAAAGGACTCCTAAGCAGTCTCCTAGCAAGCCTAGGACTTGCTGCTTCCCTTTCCTGGTGTGTTCCTCCCATCTTAAATCCCAATCATCTATGGAAGCCAGGTCAACTTAGGGAACAAATCATATATAAAGTGACAACAAATATTACTGTTACAGGTTGAGCATCCCTTATCCAAAAATCTGAAATCCAGAATGCTTCAAAATTCACAACTTTTTGAGTAGCAAGATGACTACAGAAGTAGAAAATTCTACACTTGACCTCATGTAATAGGTTACAGTCAAAACATAGGCACACAATACAGGTTTATTAAGCATCCCCAAGGGAAAAATAAAATTACCTTCATAAAGTATGTAAGAAACATAAGTCAACTTTACGTATAGACTTATGTCTCATCCCCAAGGTACCTCATAATGCATATATAAATATTCTAAAATCCTAAATCCAAAATACTTCTGGTTTCAAGCATTTCAGATTAGGGATATTCCTATTTTTACAGTCTCCTAGTGTAAAAAGTTCCATAATACTAAAGTAAGGCTGGAGGAAAGATAAATTGAAAAAGTCTCATCCTTTAACAAACGTGATTGGTAAGTTTTCAAGAGTAGATTCAAATTCAGTTTCAAAGTAGGACAGAATATTTAATATCACCTCTAGTGGTTTGTGTTTTTCTCAGCAACTCTAAATCTACCAGAAGGCCTTTGCAGTGGTTTTCTCAGAGTAACAAATTCTACTTCGTATATCATCTGATGTTTAATTATAAGGATTCAAATTTGCAGCACCAATTAATCAGTAATTAGATAGTACTGTACCAAAAGAAATTAAACAAACATAAAAACAAAAACACAATTCAGCACAAGGCCACATCATCTGGTAACATTTCATGTAGCATGATTACAATATTCCCCGAGAAATACAGGTTAACCGCGTCAGTGGCCATGTATTCCTTTGACTTTGCTATCGTCATTGGTGTTAATGACTTCTAATGCCAATGGGAAACTTAAAGGATATCCAAATCCAAAAACACACTGATTATTCTCGTTTATTCAAACTCTTTTCATTCTTCTTTCCAAATCTCTTTATGATAGTCAATAATTATTTTGAAACATAGCAGTGAATTTTGGCAATCCAGAAAAAATGCATACTTTATAAGAACGCATTTCCTGTTGATTGTCATATTAAAAAAAAAACCCATAAGCCAAGTATTTGAGTTAATCGTCAATTAGGCATCAAAAATAAAATGTTCACCTTAGGTGTAGAAAATCAAAGAGGACACAAAGCAGATTGAGGGAGGAACAAGAAGATCCCTGAAACCAAGATATAGCTGAGGAAAAAGACTTACTTAATAGTGGGTCATTTTAGGAATCAGGAAGGGCAAGGAGACCTTCTCCTACAAAGTCATGTAGTTCGCCTGTACCAGGCGTGTGGGCTCCAGGGTCTGTTAGAAGGATATACAGCAAGCCTTGCTCCCTCAAGGCCCCTATCTTATCCCTTCCCTTGTGACTGTCATTACATAGGGAGATTGAACAAACAAAACACTGTAAGTTACCAGAAGGCACTTTACATTCTTTCCCATTGCTGTTTCAAGAAGCTTTGTTTCTGTAATAAACTGGCATCACCTCAATTCCCAAAAGCAGAATTCTTATAAATGTGAACATTGTAAAATCTTTAAATGATATGCCAAATGAATGAGCAGTTTTCCCCCTACCTGTATGAAAGTATCTTGAAAACTTCTGTAGTGAATTTCATTGTACACTCTCAAGATTACTTTATTAATTGTCAAGCTCTGAAACAAGTAATTTGTCTTTTGATGGAAAAATTTGCTGAGAAAGAGCACAATGTCTTTGGAGAAGAATTACAGAAGAAAATTTCATAGATCTCCATCCTTTTGTACCTTGGATTGAAAGAATAAGCTTTGCTTCATAATTTAGTATCATGGTGGCCCTCAGAGAGATGAGCTGCAATAGTTTTGGTAACTTTATCATGAAATTAGTTGAGCAGCCCCCCCCCAAGAAAGAAGATTTGGAACCATTTGATTTTTCTTCAATTTAAGAATTACCTTTCCCACTGTATTATGAAGCAGCACTGTGAAATTTCCATCCCTAAGAGTTCATTGCTTTTACAAATTATTCAGCACACCTGTGAATGAAAGCCATGTTGTCAGAGTGACGATTCATCTGTGGATATGGCTTATTAATCCTCTGTTGTGCTTATTCAACTGTTCTCTAATTTGAAAATGTTCATCTCTCAGGAGGTGGTACAATTTATTTGATGTCAGTGTACCACATACATTTTTTTTCCTCTCAATTTTAAGTTCTTTATTAAAATAATCTTAAAACAAGCCAACTCCAATCACCATGATCATTATTTATGAACTTTTATTCAGGGCCAACTTAGCCAAAATTAATGAACCAGTGCAACCTCTTTATCTCAATGAATATTACTTGTATCTCTTCACTGAACAACATGGTACCATGGTACTTATGTAGTAGGGTATAGTAGGATGTAGTATAACCAAACTTAAAAAAACAGTGGAGTTTAAACACCCCTAATTGCATATTTTATCCAGGCTCACCTACCTCAGTAAATGGCTCTTTTAGTGCTCCAGCCAATACCCAGAGCCACCCTCTTGCCCTCCTCCCGCACCCAGTGCATGGTCACCTGCCACTGGCCCCACCCCGTCCAAACCACTGATTTCTCTTGTCTGGACCCCTACCAATCACCTCCTGACTGGCCTCTCTGCTTCTATTCTGTCTTCCCTAAAATCCATTCTCCATATAGCAGCCCAGGTAATTATGTTAGAAATATTAATCCTGTTACTTCACAAGGCAGGAATTTTGCTGCTCACCATGTATCCCTTGTGCCTAGAAGGTCTGGCTCATTAGCACACCCTCACTGAGGACTTGTTAGATGAATGATGGACGGAGGAATCCTTGTCTCGCTAATACTGCATGACTTTGACTAGATCATTTAACCTCTTGGACTTCAGCTTCCTCATCTGTAAAATAAGTCTAACAGAGCATTGGATGTTCATGAGATGAGTTAAAGGAGCAAACTTTGCTTAGCCCATAGTACGTGCAGAGTGAACATAGTTACCAATTACTCTTCCTATTTTACAGGAAATCTTCAGAGGAACTGGACATGGACAAGGTGACAGCAGCGATGGTACTAACCAGTTTGTCAACCAGCCCTTTGGTTCGAAGCCCTCCTGTGCGGCCAAATGGTAGGTCTGGGATGTGGGGCTTTAGAAAGGTTCCTTGATACCAAGAGCAGGGCCTCTCTTTGAGGTGCTACATTCCTACCACGCACAACGAAAACTTAACCTCTACCTATTAGCACGAAGCAAGGGTAAATGTGGAAGAGATGGAGATCCCAGACCTGTCAGCCTCTCGTCTTCTCCAAGAGCCTGCTGCATCTCATTTATACATCCATTCATTCAAATCATATTTTTTTTTTGTTCCTTTACTTGTTTTCTTTCTTTCTAGAACACATTTGCAATACTACAATCCTTTTTTTCCAGGTAAATGGAGATAGATCTAATGAAGTCACTTTCTCTAGCATTATTTATGTTTGACTGGAAAGGTAGTTGGATCAAAGAATTCTCAGAGAATTTAATATTTTTATTAATAAATGAATTATCCCAGATTCCTTAATCAAATAGAATTATTTAGTCCATTCATTCAACATATATTTATGAGGTACCATGCTAGGTGATTTGAATACAACATTGAAAAACAATATCCACACTCACAGGTAGGGTACAGTTGGTTTAGGAAAAAAACACTGTCAGTCATAGCCATAGTGATGGCCAGCACTAATTGAACACTCCTATGTGCCAAGTACTATACTTGCTTTATCTCTCGAAATTCCCACAACTCCAGGAGATGTTCTTATCCCTGTTTTACAGATGAGCAAACTGAGATTCATAGAGATTAATTGGCTTGTAAATGGTAGGTCTTTCTTTTTTTTATTATTATTTCTTTTTATTTTTACATATACACGTGTTTATTAGGTTTCCACTTTTTGCCTTCACAAAATTAAAAAGGCTTAAAATTTAACAACAATAACATTGTTTAAGGTAAGGACTAGAAACAAAAACCTCACAAGGAACGAACGAAGATAAATACATTCAGAAAAGAAATCAGACAATTGCTGCAATGAAGTATTAAGCAACAATAATAATACTAATGCAAAGAAAGTAACATTCACATTGTCAAATAAGAGTATGTCTATTATAGAATGCTTTGACTCTGAGGTTCAGTATGGAATCATCAATTAACTTCTTCTTACTATTTTTTTCCAAAGTCTCAAAAAATAGACAACTAATATTTATAAATAAAAATAAAAGATAATTCCAAAAAACAGATCATGCCAAATCTTACAGACAATAGAAAAAGAAGAAATACTTAAAACTCATTCTACTTAATCTGGATATACCTGATATTAAAATTGGAAAAAACATATTATTATAAAGGGGAAATTACAACCATAATGCACTTATAAATGAGGATGCAGTATCCTATATCCTAAACAACATATTAACAAGTCGAAGTAAAAATTAATGTTTAAGTGATGTACTTTA
>CAUYRH010107933.1:0-39832 GCA_963574655.1 Perodicticus potto | reverse complement strand
AGCACGAATCCTATGTACTCAATTTTGATATGAGGACAATTAATGACAATTAATGACACGGCGGGAGTGGGGGAAGGGGAGAGCAGAGAGAGGGAAGGAGCGAGGTGGGTGGGGTCTTGGTGTGTGCCACACCTTTTGGGGGCAAAACATGATTGTAAGAGGGACTTTACCTAACAAATGCAATCAGTGTAACCTGGTTTCTTGTACCCTCAATGAATCCCCAACAATTAAAAAAAAAAAAAAACTGAGGTACTGGGATTTTCTTCAATGTACCTCAACATAAAAGATTTTTTTTTTTTTTTTTGATACAGAGTCTCACTCTGTAGCACTGCGTAGAGTGCCGTGGGATCAGCATTGCTCACAGCAGCCTCAAACTTCTGGGCTTAAGTGATATTCTCGCCTCAGCCTCCTCAGTAGCTGGGACTACAGGTGTCTGCCAGAGCGCCCAGCTAATTTTTCTATTTTTAGTAGAGATGGGGTCTCTCTCTTGCTCAGTCTGGTCTCAAACTCCTGAGCTTAAGCAATCTACCAGCCTCAGCCTCCTAGAGTGCTGAGATTACAGGTGTGGGCCATCACACCCTGCCTGACGTCAGGGATATTTAGAATTCCCCATTAGTAAGATGTAACACAATATTCCAGAGGTGAAGTATTTGAGATAGGACAATTGTATTCCCTTAATGAGATTTCTTTTAAAGATTCTATTATCAATCATTATCAACAGCAAAAGTGACAGTGACCAAAGTTTATCTTTGCTAACTCTGGAAATTTTGAGGGTTTTGGAGGGAAATTAGGACTCCTCAAGATCCTTTCAACTGATACTATTTTGATAAATCTTTTGGAACTAACTTTAAAATGTTTATACAACTTTCTAAACAGTTGGTTTTTTGGAGGCAAACTTAAAATAAATAATATGAGAGAGAAAACAGCATTTTTTTTTCTGAGTATAAATAAATCAAAGCTGCAGAGAGAAATAAAATAAGGGTTCAAGAAAATTTGCCTTTATGAAATAAGAGAAATGCAGTGTAGTGATACTCTTTTTAGAGTGAAGGCAGAGGCAAAAGAGCGCCTCTTTTACGCAAATATGGACAGATAAGGAATAGGGGAAAGTAAAGAGAGTCCCATTTTTCATGGACCTGAAATACTGCTTCTTCGAACCTTCTACTTTGGTCAGTAGGCTTCACCTTGAATATTTATCTTAATTTTTGAATCATGAATTATAACAGTTGTCCTAGAAACTATAAGACTTTGGAAAAAGTATGATAATATACACTAGATTATACATATTTGAAGCTGGTTTTAAAATATTTTATTATGGTTGTAGTGAGCTAATGTTTATTCTATTTAAGATGTCATAAACAGATGAATAATTTTGGGTGGAGTGATCATAAAGTTGAATATAAATTGGTGAACAGGAAAAAAATGTGAATGCTAAATAGTGAAATTATAGTGAAATTATCTTGATAAACAAAACAATGTGCAAAACACTTTGCTAGTTTTTCTATTGCAGCTTCAGCAGGTGGCGCTGGTGAGCTTCTAAAGGTAATAACACGCACTGCAGAAGTTCATCTGGTGAGTGTTAGTTCAGTCTTTTCTCCACAATCACGCAATCCCTCTTATTAGCAATGGAGAGGGATTTCAAGCCTAGGCCTCACTCCCCCATATCCAATACTCTTTTCAAAGCAACAAAGAGGCTTTGACCTTAATTGTGATGTCTAGAATGAACTTCAAGATGATGTTGAGTTCAACTCCATGAGTAAGATTTGACACTCTTTGTTTTCCAATATGTCCTAAAGGAAATATCTGCCATCCTCCTTCACACACTTAATTTGATAATTATTTTCCTCAGGGAGGGAATTCCATATTTCTTTGCCAAAACTGTCTGGCTTTGGGATGTAGTAATTATTGTGGTTGTCAATGCGAGACCCAAGTCAAAGCTCTGCTTAGTTACGGGCTCAGTGACAGATCAGCTTGGCAACTGCCACTGCCTGTTGGATGCCTATGATATTAAAACTGGGTTCAGTCTGGCTTTCTCATTCAGCCAATAGGCATTTCCTGATTACCTACTATGTGAGGTAAGAGCATGTAGAGTGCAGATAGATGCATACATTACCAAATCCAGTGAGGAAACAAGTCATTGCAAGCTGTGAAAATTATAAGCATAAGAAGTCAGTGGGAATGTAGGCTGTTGGTGTAAGAAGGTGAGCTGGAAGTCAAGGCAGAGAGGTCAGAGAAGGGCTCTCAGTATCCTGGCTTTATAGATTAGAAAACTGTACTTCCAACTGGTAGAGGAGCTGGAGAAGATTGCCAATACTGGGACAAGTTTCAGGCTTTCTCACTGGATGTTTCCTGTAAATTAGTATTTACACAGCAACTATTTTTCATATATATACATACACTATAAATGTGTGTATAAAAGAGAGAAAAGGAAATTTTTCCCCCAAGGGAAAAGTATTAAAAATAAGTAAAATGTTTAAGTATGCCATACTAAAGAATGCTAAAAATGTCATATTATATTTTTGTTCTACATGAATTCATATATACACACATATCTATGATTTTCCTATATGCATGTAGTTAGTTCAATACATAGATGCTAATCATTTAAATTGAAGGCATTTAGCCAAGCCTGTTATTAAAGTTCTGCTTGTCATCAGGGATGTACTCAAGTTACAAATCACAGACTGTGTCCAAGATGCCTAAGACATAACTTTCAGGAAAAATAGTCCTGGAAAGAAAAACATGGTCAGGATAGCACGAGGATTTTTATTTTTTCAGAACCTGTATCTTTTTTCCCCCAGCTTGAACTTGAACTCCTGAGCTCAAGATATCCACTTGCCTTAGCCTCCTGAGTAGATGGAACTACAAGTACATGCCACTGTACTGAGTCAGAGACTATCTTTTGTTAACATCAAAAATTGCATATATTGGATATCAATGAGACTGTAAGAAAAATCTTGCCTCTAGCATTTATGGACAGTATCAGGTGAAGCACCACAGTTTCATCAAGGGCTACTCACATAAACTGAGCATTACTAAGAGAGTGAAGCTAACACCATAACCAAGGCACACAATGTCACACTTTCACAGAAAATTTAGTCACATTAAATTCTGTGATGAAATGTTGATGTGGATAATTCAGAAAAGAAAATTCAACACATTGGTTTATGTGGCAGCGCTGGTCTACGAACTTGGTTCTCAAATTTAGCGTTGGTAAGTGTGATGTTTTAGTCGCACTCCTTCAGTCTCCCATAATGTAGACATCTAATTCATGGGACTAACATGAGCCAGGGTGCACATTCAAAATGAAAACCTATTGTGAATAATTCCTTGGGGTCCTTGAAGACTGAATGTCTGTGGGTAGGTGTGTTCTCTGTATTGCAAAGGGTCCTTGAGGCGTGTGACAGAGTCTGCATGGAGAGGTTCCAGAGTTAGGGAGAGCCTCCTTTACTGATGTCATGGTATGAAGCCAGTCACTTCCAAACTTTCAGTTCAACCTCTAGAACTCTTCTATTTATTTATTTTCTCCTATGGACTCCAAATATAGTTCTTTTGCCATGTTGTACTTATGCATAAATAATTAGCCATCCCATAGCTAATTTATTATTAAGTTATTATTTAGGAGTGTTGTTGATGGAAAAAAGACAAACTCTGTGAAATAATTTAGAAAGGTTTAGTCTGAACTGAATGTGTGCAGCTATGGCCTTGGGCACATGCTCTCAAGAGGTCTTGAGAAAATGGCCCTAGACCATTGGCTTACAGTTTGGATTTATACATTCATGGAGACAGGAATTGCAGCTTAAACCATAAATCAACACATGGAGGGCACATGTTGGTTTGGCCGAAGAAGGAGGAACATCTTGAAGTGGGGGACGGGCTTACAAGTCAGAGGTGAGTTTGTGGGATTTTTCAGTTGGCAATGGGTTGAAGGAATTAAGATTTGTCTGAAAACCTGAAGTCAGTGTAAAGGACTACCTGGGTTAAGATAGTCTGCTAGCATGCTTTCATTAAGAATATGGGGTCTTCCATCTGTCATACAATTCTACATTGGAATTAGGTTTTCAACCTAATTTCAAAAAGCCACATTATACTGGGTTAATAAAGCCCATTTGGTGAAGTTTTGTCATTTGTAGGTGTAACGGACCAGGCCTGTTAGAAAGAAATTTTGGCAAGAAAAAAAGGTCAGGTTCAGTCCTTAGTATAAAAGCACCCTCAACCATTTTTGATTATAATTAGAGGCTCCACATTGAATTGTCATCATTTTAGCCAAAGCAAAATAAACATAACAAAACTAGAACTTACTCTTTTGCTTAACCTGAGGGGTTTAATGGTTTTAAATTAAGACTAGCTCTATTCTATTTGTTTGTTTGTTTATTTATTTGTTCACTCAAGATCCCAGCAGAAAACAGAATTCCCTTCCAATTTGTCAGGCTAAGAAAGTTCTTTTTTTTTTTATTTTTAGTTGACATATAATAATTTTACATATTTCTGGCATACAGAGTGATGTTTCAATACACAAATTCAATATATAATGATCAAATCAAATTTCAGTGATAGGATTGCTGGATCAAATGGTAGTTCTACTATTAGTTTTTTAAGATACTCCTATAATGTTTTTCTTGATGGTTGTACGAATTTGCATTTCACCAACAATTTCAAAGTTACTTTTCTCCACATCCTTGCACACATCTATTACTATTTTCAACAGTAGTTATTTCTCCATATACTTGTTCATTTGCATGTCTTTATTTGAGAAACGTTTATTCCAGGTCCTTTGTACAATTTTTATTAGATGTGGGGTTTGGTTTGCTTGTTCTGTTTTTAACTGATGGCTTATTTAAGTCACCTGTGTATTTTGTTCATTAGTTCCTTGTGAGATGCGTAGTTTGCAAATATTTCCCCCATTTTACAGGTGGTAATGTATGCTCTCAGCTATTTTGCTAAAAATCAGTTGGCTATAAAGATGCAGATTTAGTTCTTGGTTTGCTATTCGGCTCCTTTAGTATATATTTCTTGTTATTACATCAATACCATGCTATTTTGGTTTCTATTACCTTATAGCACATTTTAAAGTCAGGTATACCAATGTCTCCAGGTTTCTTCTTTTCTGGCAAAGAAATTTTAACAAGGAGACAATTTACAGAGGTGTGGGGATGGTCAGTGGAACCATCAAGGGATAGTGAGATACTAGGGGACTAGCAAGAATAGGAAGCCAATGTTGTTTCTAGGCATGTAGATGCAAAGGGAGAAATAATGCCATGGATGTTTGTAAAGTGTGGAGGCACAGAGGAAGAACTGTTTGTAGGAACTTTAATCCTGGAAGAATTAAAGACATATGCTGTCTTAAGGAAACACACCTAGCCTTGAAGGATAGATCAAGACATAGGGCTAAGGGATGCAAAACAATATTTCAAGCAAATGGAACTCAGAGCAAAGGAGGAGTTACAATCTTATTTTCAGATACAAGGAATAAGCTGCAAGGAATGCAATACTAAAGCAAGAAAGGAATGGAGAAAAGATTCTGGACTGTCTTTCCTCTAGCCTTTCAATCTCTTAAAAGTCATTGCTTTGGTGGAAAGCAACTGACAAGGATATTCATTCACTCAGTTCATAGAAAGCTGCCTCCTCGGGTTACACACAGAAAGAACATTATGGAGAATAAATGGGGTTAGAGACCAAGGCAATAGGGGATGACCAACACTTTCTCTGGTGGAATAAAATAAGTTTAACTTAAAGGTTATAGAATTTTGCAAAAATGTTGTTTGGATTTACCATAAATTAATTTAGTAAACCAGGGCAGTTCCAGTGGCTCAAAGGGGTAGGGAACTGGCCCCATATGCTGGAGGTTGTGGGTTTAAAACCAGCTCCAGCCAAAAACTGCAAGAAAAAAAAATTAGTAAACCATTACTAAACTTACACTAAAATTGTTTTCCTACTTGGTCAGAATTCATGTTAGGTGATGCCTTGGCATCAGTGGAGAAATATCTTCTTGCATCAGCAATCTCACTGGAATCAGATCATATATATTGTTTCCTACAACAGTGAGATTTGTTACATTGCTCTTGTTTTTAGAGAAAACAGTGGAAGGATTCCTAAAAATGTTTCCATAAATGATATAATCTCTAGACATATTTTTCTTTCTTGGAAATACAAGAGATGCAATTAAATGTAAGCAATCACATGCTATTTTCATTTTAATATCTATCCAGTGTGCCCTGTAGGAAGTGAGAGGCAATTTTCTTAATTCTTAGCTCATTGCCTATCTTCACTTTTATCTGATCAATATTCCTTAGTATCTGAAACATGTCTCACACATGAGGCAATAATCCAAGAGCTAAAGAAATATTTGTTCATCACTATTGAGTACAATGTTATTATACTGATAAACTCTTGTTAGTCCACATGAAATATGTGTATTATTTTCACTTTCCCATTAAATTATCTTGGCTCTACTCAATTTTAGAGTCACTTAGACAACATAAATAACAGCTCTCTAATTATAGTACCAGGAAGCCAAATTCGAACTTGACAGTCATTAATCTTAAGGGCAAATATGTCTTCTTTAAATTTAGCACAGAGATAATCACTTCTTTTAGTTTCCACTTTGCTGCCAAAGTGGGAGCCCAATGGACCCAGTGAATGGCTGGTATAGAGAAGGACTTAGCAGAAACCCCAGGGGATAAAGAAATTCTTGGTTAAATGATGTTATTTGCATCTTTATGTGTTCTCCAATTATTTTCATAAAAATATACAAAATAAGAATTCATGTCTTCAAGGACCATTGCTTTTTTGGATTTTAGCAGGCCCTCCACTGAAATTGGGAACTATTTTAGCTATATTTATGTTTAGTGATTAGCTCAACTTCACCAATCACCTCACTTTTTATCTATCTCTACTTTAGTTTGAAGACTGTATTATATAGTATAATTATTTGATACTTGCTTGAATACGTTTTCAATGTTTAACGTTATTAAAGAAAAATAATGAAGCTTTATCTTAAGAGGTTTGCCTTTTATAGTTTTACACATTAACTTACTTACTTTATTAGTTTCTACCTCTGTAAAAAGTTGCATATTGGTCTCAGTGTCTTCATCAGTTAATGATGGATAATTATTTTGTGTTATGAGAATCAAACAAGGCAACATATGTTAATTGCTTAGCACAGTGACTGGTACATAATGGGTACCTATTGTTTTCATATTTGTTTCCTAAATGTAGTAGTCAGTAGTACTGAAATCTGAAAATAATACATTGATGTTGGTATGCATAAAAAGCCACTAAAAGTAATAGCCAGTAAGAGCTTGAAGCTACTACAGTATATTTAGAATTAGCTCCTCATAAATTGTTAGAGAAAGCAGATAACCAGAGGACCAGGGTGACTAGATCAACAAGAATAAGAAAAATCCTATCTAAGGTGTCTAATCATGAACCACTAGAGGCAGAGATGGAAGATAGTAGGACTTGTTTTAGAACAATCCTGATACTTGTGGATAGAGATAGGTATTTTGAAGTGATAAGATTCAGAAGCCACAGGGAAGAGTAAGATGGCAGAGTATCATTCAGTTGAGCTCACCTAGTATGACTGGGGACAAAGAATAAACACAGTCATACATGGCACAGGGAACTTACATGGGGCTGTAGCTCAGGGAGCACAGTGATGAGGTGGTGATCTGGATATAGCATGTGATCCAGAGCAGTGGAAATCTCATGCTTTAGGTCAAATTATAAGATAATTAAAAGCAAAGAAGGAAGTGAGAAGGAAAAAGGAGGACAAGAAGGTGAATAAGAAGAAAGACTACATGAGGAGGAACCAACAGAGAAATTTGGGCAAAATGAAAAACCAAGACAGAGTGACTCCTCCAAGGAATCATAAGGCAGCAACTGCAGAAGACTCTACCTATAAATAATTAATGGATTGACATAAAGGGAATTTAAATTATGGATGATAAAGCTGATAAAAAATGGACAAGAAAATGGAAAGACAGAACCAAAAGTTGGATGAGAGATATGTAGAGTATAAAGAGGACATGGCAGAGCTTAAGGAAATAAAGGATACAATCAGGGAATGTAAAGATGCAGTAGAAAATATCAAAAATGGGATAGACCATGGAGAAGAAAGAACCTTGCAGCTAGAGGATAAAGTTTTTGAGATAACGCAGGTAATCCAAGAGGCAGAAAAAAAAAAAAGAGAGAGAGAGAGAAAGCAGAACACAGGCAATCAAAGAGGCAGGGAAAAAAGAGAGAGAGAGAAAGCAGAACAGTCACTTAGAAAACTATGAGACTCAAGTGTTAAAATATATGAATAATATGAATCCCTGAAGGGGAAGAAACTGTCCCAAAGGAATGGAAGCCCTACTAGAGACTATCATCAATGAAAACTTCCCAAATCTTACTACAGATCCTGACACACTCCTGTCAGATGGATATCTAACAGAGCATCTCCAAGATACATTGTAATGAACCTGTCCAAAGTCAAGATGAAAGAAAACATTCTGCAAGCATCTAGGAGTAATCACTGACTACCCTACAGAGGCAGAGCCATTAGGATGACAGCAGACTTTTCAACTGAAACTTTCCAAGCCAGAAGAGCATGGTCATCCACCTTCAACATTCTTTTAAAAAGAAAATTTTTCAGCCCAGAATTCTGTATCCTGCTAAACTAAGCTTCAAACTTGATGGAGAAATCAAAGTTTTGGAGATATACAAGCACTGAAGAAATTTACTGCAACATGACCAGCTCTACAAGAAATACTTAGATCTATTCTCAACAATAGACCACCAGCAAAGTAAACACCCAAAAGCTAAAGGTCAAAAACGTAGCTTCTGCAATGGTGCAAAGGATAAAACTACACAATGGACTCTCACAAAATAAGAATAGAACTTCACCATACTTATCAATTCTCTCAATAAATGTCAATGGATTGAATTCACCACTAAAGAGACAGATGTCAGCTGACTGGATAAAAAAGAACAAGCCATCCATATGCTGTTTCCAGGAAACACACCTAGCTTTGAAGAACAAATCAAGACTCAGGGTTAAGGGATGGAAAACAGCATTTCAAGTAAATGGAAATCAGAAGAAAGGAGAGGTTACAATCTTATTTTCAGATACAAGCAGATTTAAAGCAACTAAAGTTAAGAAAAACAAAGATGGACACTTTTTCCTGGTCAAAGGAACAATACAATAAGAAGACATTTCAGAATCTGGGAAGATGGCCAACTAGTAGCAACCCTCGGCAGAGGCTCCTGAGCAGAGGAAGAAAAACTGGATGGAATCGGACTCTATGAAGCCAAAAATGGGGAGCTGAGCCAAGAAAGAAGTTTGGCAAGCTGCAACTTCAAGAAACACCATTCAAGAAACCAAATTATAGATACAAAGCCTGTTGAGGCTAGAGGACAGGAGACCCCTCCCCCAAGCAGGGGATCTGCTGCAGGCTATCTACAAACAAGCAGGGAACAGAAGACTTCTCATTTTACCTTACTGGAGAGAGCCACTAAACTCCAGGTTCCTTTCTCTGGGGAGGCCTCACTTATGAACCTAGAACCACCCTTCCAGGCATAAAATTGAAGATGTTTTCCCCCAGAAGTCCAACTCCCAGTCCACTCTTTACCCCTCACATGGTGGTCTGAAGTTCTGCCCCTTGCAGAGCATAGAGTGTTTGGTCTTGTCCTGAGAGAACTGGGCATAGTGTGGATTGCCAACCATCAGGATGGAATCGGTGACTAACGGGGAAGAAAGAGGGTGTGGGAAGAAAGGGACACTCTGTGGTAGGAGGAGCAGTCCCCTGGTTATGACTATGCCTGGTCATTGGTAATGTTGACCCTTGGTTTGGACTGTGTCTGGCAGGATGGGGTGCAGAATCCCCAGGTCTGATGGCACCCACAGTGGGAGAGTGGTTGCCTCATGTGGACTGAGTTTGGCCGACAGGGCTGGTCCCTAGTCCCTGATGGGCCTGCAAGCAGGGGCTTGATAGATGTGGACAGTGACCTGAGAGCAAGGGCATGGTCCCCGATTCCAACAGAACCCTGGAGCAGTGGCTTATTGAGTGTGAACCAAACCTGAGGGCTAGGGTGTGGACCACTGTCTCCAGCAGGTCTGGTGAGCAGAGGCTTACCAGGTGAGGACTGAGACCTGTGGTCAGAGTGCAGTGCCCTGACTCTAACAGAGCCTCTGAACAGAGGCTTGCTAGGCAGTGGACTGAGACTGGCAGGTGGGGGCATGGCCCCTGACTCCAAATGGTCTGGCAAGCAGAGGCTAGTTGTGTGTGGACTGAGACTGGAGGGCAGGGCTGGTGCCCTGACTCCAACAGAGCCTGTGAATAGAGGCTGGCCAGGCAGTGGACCAAGTCTGGCAGGCTGGAGAGTGGTCCCCTAACCCCAACTGGTCTGACAAGCAGAGGCTAGTTGGATGTGGACTGAGACTGGAGGGTGGGGGTGTGGCCCCAGGCTCCAGCTGGGCCTGTGACCAGAGAATCGAACAACAGTGTAGACTGAGTCTGGAGGGCATGGGGATTCCTGGCTCCAATTGTGCTGTTGGAGACCTTTGCATCCCTCTCTGCTGGGCAGGGTTTGCACTGCCTGAGACAATTTGGTTGGAATCTGTGTCTGGGGCTGTCCACTTGGGGACATTCTGATGTTGATCTTCGAGTTCTGTAGCAGAAAAGAACTGAACGGGTGGGGTTGGGCACCACAGCTGTTCGTATCTCCTCACAGTTGAGATTTAAACCTAATATTGTGGTTTCTTGGGATACGGTAGACGTTGGCTGATATCAAACAGAGCCGGCTTGTGGTATCTCACCAAGTAGGTCTTCAGAGTCTCTGGCTAAAACTCTGAAAGAGGCCTTTGTAAGGTTGTAGGAGACAAGCCACAATTACAAAGCCTAGAGCTTTGGTAAGGTGTTATCTCTACCAGGGAACCCCAATTCAATCTCACCCTATCAGTTCTAATAACCAAAAAGTGGAAAATAAACATGGTGCAGACCCAAAAGAAGAACTCTGGCAACTAGAATAACCAAAATAGATCAACCCCTCCCCTGCAAGAAATGACAAGGAAATACAACTGAAGATGCCATGCATAAACAAATGGCAGCAATGTCAGAAATCAAATCCAGAATATGGATTGCAAATAAGATAAATAGCATGGAAGAAAAGAAAGAAATTGAATTCCAAAGAGTAGTTCTAAAGTTGTCTCAAGAAATTAATAAATTCAAAGCCCAAGTCACCAAAGATATGGACATAATGAGAAAAGAGATAGCAGAACTCAAGGAAATGAAAAAGTTAGTTGAGGAGCTCCAAAACACAGTAGAATCCCTCAGTAATAGAGTTGAACAGGCAAAAGAAAGGATCTCTGAAACTGAAGACAAAGCTTTCGAACGTTCCCAAATACTCAAAAAGGCAGACAAATGGAGAGTAAAAACTGATCATTCCTGAGAGACTCGTGGGATCACTCCAAAAGATCAAACATTTGTCTTATGGGAATTCCCAAAGAAGAAGAGGATGATCCTAAAGGTACAGATGCTCTACCCCAAGAGATTTTGGAGGAGAATTTCCCAAGCATTGCCAGAGACACAGAACTTCAAATAGCAGACGGTTTCAGAACCCCAGCAAGACTCAATCCAAATAAAGCATCTCCTAGATACATTGTGATTAACTTTGCCAAAGTTAAGATGAAAGAAAAATTCTGAAAGCATCAGATGTAAGAAAAGCATCACCTACAAAGGGAGAAATATCAGAATGACCACAGATCTCTCAGCCAAAACATTTCAAGCCAGAAGAAGATGGTCATCAACCTTCAGTCTCCTAAAAGAACTTGCAAGCCAGGATCCTTATATAGCTAAACTGAGTTTCATTATAATGGAGAAATCAAATAATTTAATGACATAGACATTGACTAAACCAGCTTTCCAGGATATTCTCAGACCCATCTTTCACAATGACCAGCACAATGCTCTACCTCCAAAGTAAACTCACCCAGAAATTTTTGAACAAAACCCAACTTCCACAGTGGTGAAAAGATTAAAATGGCCACTGGACATCTGAAAATCATGACGCCCAAAACACAATCAGGCTTATGAATTCTCTCAGTTAATGTGAATGGTTTAAATTGTCCTCTAAAGAGGCACAGGCTAGCTGACTGGATACATAAACTCAGACCAGATATTTGTTGTATACAAGAATCTCATCTTACCTTGAAGGATAAAAATAAACTCAGGGTGAAGGGATGGACTTGTATAATACAGGCAAATGGAAACCAGAAAAAAGCAGGGGTTGCAATTTTAGTAGCAGATCCAATTGGCTTTAAACCAACAAAGATAAAGAAAGATAATGAAGGTCACTGCATATTAAACACCCAAAATAAAGATATTTCAATAATTAACATTTATTCATCCTACCAGAATGCTCCTCCATTCATAAAGCAGACCCTAATGGATATGAACAACTTAATATCTTCCTGCACTATAATAGTTGGAGATTTTAATACCCCCTTTGACAGTTTTGGATAGATCCTACAAGAAGAAACTAAACAAAGAAATATTAGACTTAAACCTGACCCTAGAACAAATGGACTTTACAGACTTCTACAGAACATTTCACCCTAATAAAACTGAATATACATTCTTCTCATCAGCCCATGGGTCATCCTCCAAAATAGATCACATCCTAGGACACAAGTCTAACCTCAGTAAACTTCAAAGTGTAGAGATTATTCCTTGTATTTTCTTAGACTACCATGGAATAAAAGTTGAACTCAATAGCAACAGGAATCTCCAGACTCAAACAGTTATGGAAGCTAAATAATCTTAAGCTGACTGATCGCTGGGTCAAAGATGAGATTAAGAAGGAAATCACCAAATTTTTGGAACTAAATGACAACAAAGACAAAAATTATGAAAACCTGTGGGATACTGCAAAGGCAGTCCTAAGAGGGAAATTTATAGCATTGGAAGCCTTCATCAAGAAAACAGAAAGAAAGGAAACCAACAACTTAATAGATCATCTTATGCAACTGGAAAAGGAAGAAAAGTGCAACCCCAAACCCAGCAGAAGACAAGAAATAACCAAAATTATGGCAGAATTAAGTGAAATTGAAAACAAAATAATCATTCAGAAGATCAACAAACAAAAAGTTGATTTTTCTGAAAAGATTAACAAAATTGATAAACATTTGGCCAACCTAACCAAAAACAGAAAAGTAAAATCTCTAACATTGTCTATCAGAAAGGATAAAGGAGAAATAACAACAGACACTTCAGAAATTCAAAAAATTCTCAATGATTACTACAAAAATCTCTGTTCCTAGAAATATGAAAATCTGACAGAAATGGACCAATACCTGGAAGCACATCACCTTCCTAAACTCAACAAGAAAGAGTGAGAAACCTTGAATAGACCTATATCAACCACTGAAATAGCATCAACAATACAAAATCTCCCTTAAAAGAAAAGTCCAGGACCAGATGGCTTCCCGTCCAAATTCTATCAATTCTTTCAAGAGGAACTAGTACCTATATTATACAATGTTCTCCAAAGCATAGAAAAAGAAGGAATACTTCCCAACACATTCTATGAAGCAAATATGACCCTGATCCCCAAACAGGAAAGGATCCAACAAAGAAAGAAAATTATAGACCTATATTAGATCTTAGCAAATAGAATTCAACAACACATTAAAAAAATTATACACCATGATCAAGTTGGTTTTATTCTAGGGTCACAGGGTTGGTTCAACATACGCAAATCTATAACTATAATACATCACATCAATAAAATAAAAAACAAAGACCATATGATTCTCTCAATTGATGCAGAAAAAGCCTTTGATAATATTCCGAATCCTTTCATGATCAGAATTCTTAAGAAAATAGGCATAAAGGGATATTTCTTAATCTGATAGAGACCATTTACATCAAACCCACAGCCAATATCATATTGAATGGAGTAAAATTGAAAACATTTCCATTCAGATCAGGAATGAGGCAAGGATGCCCACTGTCTCTACTGATGTTCAACATAGTAATGGAAGTCTTAGCCATTGCAATCAGGCAAGTAATCAAGGGTATCCAAATAGGGTCAGAAGAGATCAAACTCTCACTCTTAGCTGATGATATGATCCTATACCTAGATAATCCCAGGAACTCAACTTCAAAACTCTTAGAAATGATCAAGTAATACAGCAGTGTCTCAGGATACAAAATTAATATTTACAAGTCAGTAGCTTTTATATTCGCCAACAATAGTCAAACTGAGAAAACGATGAAGGACTCTGTTTCTTTCATAATAGTGCCAAAGAAGATGAAATATTTGGGAATTTACCTAACAAAGGATGTGAAAGATCTCTATAAAGAAAACTATGAAACTCTGAGAAAAGAAATAGCTGAAGATGTTAACAAATGGAAAAACAAATCATGTTCATGGCTAGGAAGAATCAACATTGTTAAAATGTCCACACTACCCCAAGCAATCTACAGATTTATTGCAATCCCTATTAAAGCACCATTGTCATACTTTAAAGAACTTGAAGAAATAGTACTTCATTTTATATGGAATCAGAAAAAACTTCAAATAGCAAATACATTACTCAGAAATAAAAACAAATAAGGAGATATCTCATTACCAGACTTCAGGCTATACTACAAATCTATAGTGATCAAAACAGCATGGTACTGGCACAAAAACAGAGAGGTAGATGTATGGAACAGAACAGAGAACCAAGAGATAAACTCTGCTACTTGTCGCCATTTGATCTTCAACAAACCTATCAGTTTTCAGTGGGGGAAAGACTCCCTATTTAACAAATGGTGCTGAGTGAACTGGAAGGCAACTGTTGCATGATACAGTGTTGCAGAGGATGTAATCTGCAACTGAAATGTCTTAATGAGAAGGGAGACTGCAGCTCACTCTGGCATGCAGCATCTCACTTTATTTCTTACAAGTTTATATACTCTTAACAACACTAAGTTCTGCACATACACTTGATAATAAGCCAGTTGGCAGGAATTAGTCTATAAGAGTACAAAGAAACCATGCAGAGCAACCACAAGAACTTATTCGGCTGTCTGTCTGAAAACAACAGGTGCAACCTTTAACTGAGATAAGCATTAACTTATCTTGTTTTTCAGTCCCAAGGCCCCTTCCAGGAAATTCCAGAGACAGCCAGACTCTGCTTGCAGAGTCTGCCTTCTGCTTGCTCATCAGTTTGGACGGTCTTAAAGGAACATCCCTTCATGTGGACTCTGAGAAAGCTTCTTTAAACATAAGTCAATGGCACTTGAAGTTACATTGAGGTTACACTTCTTCCTTTTTTAAAAATTATTCATGATAATGGAAAACATGGCTGCTTGGTGGTCACTCACTTGGTGGGCTTGACAGCCCCGTCTGCAGACTAAACACGAAACGAAACAAATAATGAACAGTATAACAAGAAATCCTGCAGAAGTTCCAAACAGAATATTAAATTTAGGTAAAGGATTTAACTTTTCTATTCCATTAGAGAATTATTTTAGTACAGTATCCCAATTAACAAGTTCAAGCTTGTGCTGTAACGTGGCATATATCTTTTGATGTAAGTAAAGAATATCATTAGTTAAATTTTCGTGGTTTAACAAATGCTTTTTTACTTTATCCCAAGGGAATTCAGTTGTATTACAAAGAACACGAGTGATACAAAATGAAGTCATATTCCAATCACAACAAAATTTGATTTGTTTTTGTAAACTAGACAATTGATCGCCTAACATTTATATTGTTTGTTCTAAGTCTGAAAGTTCATTATAGATTTGAGTGTCAATTTGTCTCTGAGTTGTCCAAAGCTGCTCAGAATTATGATGCCATTTGGCAACAATGTCCTGGGTCTTGATGTTTTCAGTGAAAGTGACTCCAGTAGTAGCAGTAGCAGCAACAGCAATTATTGAAAAATCAGTGATTCTATCAAGCTGGGCTTCCTTTATATGTTTTTCTAACCACTGTAATTCCTTTTCAGTTTTCTTTGTGAGTTGTCTTGAACTATGCAAAGTGGGATCTCCTTCTAACAAGGAAAATAAATGAGTTAAAGTATAAGTAGGTATTCCTAGTACAGGTCTAACTTAATTTATATCTCCTAATAATTTTTGAAAATAATTAAGTGTTTTTAATGTATCTTGTCTTATTTGGACTTTCTGAGGAATTATATGCTAAGCTGATAATTTATATCCTAAATAATTCCATGACTCTTGTGTTTGAATCTTTTCAGAAGCAATAAAGAGGCCAAAGTTTGCAAGGTATTGGCAGGCTTTAGAGTACATTTTTTTGTAATTCTTCGTTTAAAGAGTGAGAAAATAAGATATCATACATATGATGTAAACAAATTCCTTCTGGGAATTCTTTGCATATCAAATCTTAAGGTTGTTGTGCAAATAATTGACAAAGAGTGTGGGTATTTAACATGCCCTGAGGTAAAACCTTTCATTGATAATGCTGAGCAGGTTGATTATTCTGAGTTACTAGATTTTTCACAATTGTTACACTTTGTTTTAGTAGAAGTGGCTGTGCCTGTAAGAGCAGCTGCCAATAAATTAGCCTGAAAAGTTCCAGAGCCTACGTCTCTGCATATGTAATGGTCAAGAGTAACATTTTCCTGTGTCTTTATTTCTGCTAAAGCCTTTTTATAGTAACATTAGCATTTTTATATGCAAGTGAAAGCAAAAGCATAGTTTGTGTCTCTGAACCATTAACTATTCTTTGAACAGCTGACTGCATGTGAGCTAAAAAATTAGCATATGGCTTATTAGGTTCTTGAAGGATTTTTGTAAAAAATTTTTTTATTTCTTCTTTTTCATCCAACCTTTGCCTTGTCATATAGCAAATTTCATGAATTTGTATTAGTAGTTCATTAGTATAATTACTCTATGCTCTTACATCAGAATGCATTCCTCTTCCTGTTGTTCAAAATAAAATGTAGGCGGATTTAAAGTTCAATTTCAGTGAGACTGTTTTTGAGCCTCTTCTCTCCACCAAGATTTCAATTGTAAATACTGATCAGGTGACAATGTGGTTTGAGCCAAAGTATCTCAATGTATAGAAATTAATAAATGGTGTCCACAATATGATTTTAAAACTTCTTACATATATGGAGAATTAGATTCATAAGCATTTACAGTATTTTTAAAAAGTTTTAAAACTTTCATATCAACATTAAAATGAGTAGCCTCAATATCACTGTCAGCATTGGGTTCTCTAACAATGGGAAAGTGAATGTAGTTGACATTATTGTGGGGTTAGAAAAATTTTGAGAGGTGTGAGGTTGTAGCACAGCTTCATGTAAAATATTATACATATCAGGCTCTAATGGGAAATTAAATACCATTCCTACTTAGGTATCTGGGAGGGAAGGAAGCTATCAGGGGACAGAAACAACTGGAAAAAGTGGTGGAGCAGAAGACAAAGGAGTTGGAAAGCAGATTATCAATAACTTTACAGCAATGAGTTAAAAGCTTTTTAAGTTCTGATATTTCATCTTCTGACACATTAGCAAGAGTTTTACCAGAGTCACTATCCTCTGTTTTAGAATCTTCTGTCTCTGTTTTACCTTTTTCTGAGTGGCTTTTGAGAGGAACATCATATAAAGATTTCTCTACATTTGGTAAAGGTGACCAAATGATAAGCTGTCCAGACTTCTGTTTCAATTCAATCACTGCGCTGATGGGCATGGTGAAGAGCCTTACCAATATTTTTTCCAAACTTTTAAATTTAGTTGGTTTTTCTGATCTAGGGTAAACCAACAACAATGTTTGGCTGCAACCTCAAATAAACTTTGCAATGTCCTTCTTTTGACTGCTGATCCAGTAGTTTTTAACACAGATTTCAGCAAAGCAATATATTGTTCCTCTGCAGATGGAGAGCTCTCCATTTTTCCCCTCTTAGCTATATCAAAAGTCTTGTGTACTCACTGCATGTAGCTTTTTCCTTTTGCTTTCAGCGTATCAGACTAACCTTAAGTAACAATATATTTGGTGAAGAGATTTCACGAAGAAGCAGGCTCTTGCAGTCCACACAATGCGTATCCTGCCGACTTTGCCAGATTGTTGCATGATACGGTGTCGCAGAGGATATAATCTGCAACTGAAATGTCTTAACAAGAAAGGAGACTGCAGTTCACTCTGGCATACAGCACCTCAGCTTATTTCTTACAAGCTTATATACTCTTAACAACACTAAGTTCTGCACATACACTTGATGATACTAAGCCAGTTGGCAGCAAATAGTGTATAAGATAAGAGTACAAAGAAACCATGCTAAGCAACCACAAAAACTTATTCAGCTGTTCATCTGAAAACAACAGGTGCAAACTTTAACTGAGATGCACATTAACTTATCTTATTTTTCACTCCCAAGGCCCCTTCCAGGAAATTCCAGAGACAGCCAGACTCTCCTGCTTGATTAGCTTGCTAATCAGTTCAGAGGGTTTTAAAGGAAACATCCCTTCATGTTGACTCCGAGAAACCTTCTTTAAACATAAGTCAATGGCACTCTGAAGTTACACTGAGGTTACAGGCAACCTGTAGAGGACTGAAACTGGACCCCCCCAATCTTCACAATTAACAAAAATTGATCTCACTGGATAAAAGATTTAAACTTAAGACATAAAACTATAAAATACTATAAGAGAGTGCAGGGAAACCACTTGAAGAAATTGGCCTGGGAGAATATTTTATGAGGAGGAACCCTCGGGCAATTGAAGCAACACCAAAAATACATTACTGGGATCTGATCAAACTGAAAAGCTGTTGCATAGCCAAGAGGACAGTAAATAAAGCAAACAGACAACCTTCAGAATGGGAGAAGATTTTTTGCAGGTTATGCTTCTGACAAGGGTTTGATAACTAGAATCTACAGAGAATTCAAACTAATCAATAAGAAAAAAATAAATAACCCCATTTCTATGTGGGCAAGAGACTTGAACAGAAACTTGTCTGAGAAGACAGGTGCATGGCCTATAAACACATGAAAAAATGCTCATCATCCTTAATCATCAGAGAAATGCAAATCAAAACTACTTTGAGATATCATCTAACTCCAATAAGATTAGTCCACACCACAAAATCCCAAAACTACAGATTTTGGTGAGGATGTGGAGAGAAGGGAACACTTCTTCACTGCTGGTGGGGAATGCAGGCTAATATGACCTTTGTGGAAAGAAGTTTAGAGAACACTCAAGGAACATAAAGTAGACCTACCATTCAATCCTGAAATTCCTCTACTAGATATATACTGAGATGATCAAAAATTATTTTACAACAAAGCCATTTGCACCAGAATGTTTATTGCAGCCCAATTCATAATAGCCAAGACATGAAAACAGCCCAAGTGCCCATCAACACATGAATGGGTTAACAAATTGTGGTGTATGTACACCATGGAATACTACACAGCCATAAAAAAGATGGAGACTTCACATCTTTTATGTTTACGTGGATGAAGCTGGAACATATTCTTCTAAGTAAAGTATCTCAAGAATGGAAAAAAAGTATTCTATGTACTCAATACTACTATGAAATCAATATGTAACAACCTACACACTCATATGAATGACAAAATATAACTATAGCTCAGAAAGTAGAATGTAAGAGAAGGGAGAGGGGAGGGGAGGGGGGATCTGGGCGGAGGGAGGGTATTTGGTGGGACCTCACCTAATGTGCATAATGCAATGGTACATTTCAAAACTATTAAGCAATGAGTATAATTGTGATGGATGTGTTACTTAGCTCAATGTAAGGATAAATACATCAATGTACAAAGTTATGATTTAATAAAAAATAATTAAAAAAATAAGAAGACATTTCAATTTTAAATACTTATGCGCCCAACTTAAATACTCCCAGATTTATGAAATAGACCTTGACGGGTCTGGGCAATATGATAACCCATAACACCGTAATAGCCAGGGACTTTAATACACCTCTGACAGAACTGGATAGGTCCTCTAAACAGAAACTAAAGAATGATACAAAGTACATATATGTGACCCTAGAAAAAAATGGGGTTAATAGACATATACAGAACACACCATCCCAATGATAAAGAATATACACTTTTCTCATCAGCCCATGGTACATACTCCAAAATGGGCCACATCCTACAATATAACTCAAACCTCAGCAAAATTAAAAGAATAGAAATTATACCTTGTATCTTCTCAGACTACAAGGCAATAAAAGTAGAACTAACTCCAACAAAAACATCATTCCCCACAAAACACCTGGGATTTAAACAACCTTATGCTGAATGATAGTCAGATTCAAGAGGAGATAAAAGGGGAAATCATTAAATTTCTCAAATATAACAACTATGAAGACATAAATTAGCAAAACCTGTTGGATACAGCAAAAAGAATCTTAAGCAGGAAATTTATTGCATCACATGCAAGCATTTGAAAATCAAAAGAGAGTGCACCAACAAAATCAAGAACCATCTTATAGAATTGGAAAAAGAAGAACAATCTAATCCCAAACTCAGCAGCAGAGAAGATATAACCAAAATTAAATCAGAGATTAATGAAATTGAAAAAAGAATCATTCAGAAAATTAACAAAACAAAAAGTTATTTTTTTGAAAGAAATAAATAAAATCTATAAACCTTTGGCCAGATTAGCTAGAAAGAGAAAAGTAAAATCTCTAATAACCTCTATTGGAAACAATAAAGGGGAAATAACAGTAGCCATAGAGATACAAGAGATCATTTCTGTGCCCATAAATTTGACAATGTGGAGGAAATGGATCAATACCTGGAACTGCACCCTCTCTCTAGACTTAACCAAGAAGAAACAGATCTCAGGAACAGACCAACTTCAAGAACTGAGATAGAAGAAACAATAAAAAATCTCCCAACCCCAAAAAGCCCTGGTTCAGATGACTTTACAACAAAATTCTGTCAAACCTTAGAAGAAGAGCTTATTCCCATTCTACAGAAATTATGCCAAAAAACTGAGAAGGAAGAAGCCTTCCCCAACACGTTCTATGAAGCAAAAATCACCCTGATACTAAAACCAGGAAAAGATTCAGCTAAAAAGGAGAACATCAGACCAGTTTCACTAATGAATTCAGATGCAAAAATTCTACACTTTAAAAAAATCATTCATCATGATCAAGTAATTTTCATCCCAGGGATTCTAGGCTGGTTTAACATACGCAAGTCCATAAATGTAATTCACCATATCAACAATGGCAAAAACATGGACCACATGATCCTTTCAAAAGCAGAAAAGCATTCAATAAAATTCAGCATTTTTTTCTAATTAGAACACTTAAGAATTTAGGGGTAGGTGGCACATCTCTTAAACTGGTTGAAGCCATTGATGACAAACCTACAGCTAATACTATACTGAATGGTGTAAAACTGGAAGCTTTTCCACTTAGAACTGGAACCAGACAAAATTGTCCTCTATCACCACTACTATTCAACATAGTACTAGTAGTTCTAGCCATACAATCAGGCAAGAGCAGGTATTAAAGGGTATCCAAATAGGAAGGAGGTCAAAGTCTCACACTCTTTGCCAACGATATGATCTTATACTGAGAGAACCCCAAGGATTCAACCACAAGACTCCTGGAAGTGATCAAAAATACAGTAATGTCTCAGGATATAAAATCAACGTCCACAAATCAGTAGCCTTTGTATATGCCAATAACAGCCATGATGAGAAGCTAATCAATGACACAATTCCTTTCACCGTAGCTAGCTTCAAAAATATGAAATATGTAGGAATATACGTAAGAGGTGAAGAACCTCTACAAAGAAAATTATAATCCTAAGAAAATAAATATCAGAGGATATTAACAAATGGAAGGACACATCATACTCATGGCTTAGAATAATCAATAATCTGATTAATAATTGTCAGAATGTCTACACTTCCCAAAGCAATCTGCAGATTCAAAGCAATCTGTAAAATACCATCATCATACTTTCAAGATTTGTAAAAAAAAATTCTTCATTTTGTTTGAAACCAGAAAAATCCTTGTATAGCCAAGGTTCTTCTTAATAATAAAAAGAAAGTCGGAGGCATCATCCTCCCAGACTTTTGGCCATATTGATCACGATAGTATGGTATTGGTAGAAAAATAGAGACATTGACAATTGGAACCAAATAGAAAACCTTGAGATGAAACTAACTTCTTACACCCACCAGGTATTTGATAAATCAAACAAGAGTGCACACTGTGGGGAAGAATCCTTACTCAATAAGTGATGCTAAGAGAACTGGATAACCACATGTAAAAGACTGAAACTGGACCTACACCTCTCACCACTTACAAAAATTGATTCAATATAGACAAAATATTTAAATCTAAGGCATGAAAAAATTCAAATCCTCAAAGAAAGTGTGGAAAAACATTTGAAGATATTAGCCTGAGGAAAGGTTTTATGAAGAAGACTTCTGTGGCAATTGCAATAACAACAAAATAAACAAATGGGACTTAATTAAACTGAAAAGCTTCTGTACAACTAAGGGAACAACAACCAAAACAATTAGACAACCTTCAGAAAGGGAAAATATATTTGCATATTATGAATCAGCCGAAAGCTTGATAAATCTAATCTATAGAGAACTCAAGTAGTCAACATAAAGAGACCCAACAATCCCATATATCACTGGGCAAGAGGAATTAATAGAACCTTTTCTAAAAAAGACAGATGGATGGCTAACAAACATATGAACAAATGCTCAACATATCTAATCACCAGAGAAATGCAAATCAAAACCACCCTGAGATATCACTTAACCCTAGGGAGAATGGTCAACATCACAAAATCTCAAAGCTGTAGATGCTGGCGTGGATGGGGAGAGAAGGGAACACTTTTACCCTGCTGGTATCACTGCAAACTAATACAACCTTTTTGAAAGGAAGTATGGAGAATCCTTAAAGAACTCAAATTAGACCTTTCATTTGATCCTGCAATCCCATTACTGGGCATTTACCCAGAAAAAAAAGTCATTTTATCATAAGGACAATTGTACTGGACTGTTTATCGCAACTTAATTTACAATCATCAAAATGTGGAAATAGCCTCAATGCCCACCAACCCAGGAATGGATTAACAAGCTATGGTACCTGTATACCATAGAATACTATTCAGTCACTAAAAAAAGATGGAGACTTTACATCTTTTGTATTAAATTGGATGGAAGTGGAACACATTCCTGTTAGTGAAGCGTCACAAGAAGAAGCAAGGATCCAACATACTCAATTCTGATAGGAGGGCAGTAGATGAGCTAATACAAGGAGTGGGGTAGGGGAATGAGGGGGAGAGGGAGGAGGGAGGGAGGGTAATGGGAGATCACGGTGTAAGGCACACCTCTTGGGGACAGGGCACAATAGAGGGACTTTACCTAACAGATGCAATTCGTGTAACCTAAGTCTATGCACCCTCAATAAATCCCAAATAAAAAATAAAATGAAACTCCTAAGAAAAACAAACTTAGCCTTCAAAAAATAAAAATAAAAATTCAGAAGCCACAAATGTGGAAACCTCCCTATCTTTGTATATTTGTTCACAGACTTACAAATATTCATGTATCCTTTAATTTCCAGTTCCTAACTATCACAACAAAGTTATTTTGTAGCATTTGAGAATATTGACTTCTGAATATGCTTCTGCGTGTTATTAGAACTGGGGATGGGTCAAGGACTTCTAATAGAGAATCCTCTGTGGGGAGGGTGCCTACTGAGTCCTTGTTATTTGCCACACGCTTATTTTCCTATGACAATAGTGAATATTCATTATTTTTACATTTATTCAATACATGTTTATTGAGGAGCTACTAAATGTTAGGCATAGCATTAGGTCCTAGAGATAAAATGAGTCAAGAGTAGCACTGCATCTCTTTCCTCAAAGACCCAGTGGTACAGCAGAGAAAGCAAATGCTTACAACAAAAATGATGACAATATATCCCCTAACAGCACTTCTATACATCTCTACATATGCGCAATAACTACAGTTTATTGACCTTTTGTCAGATATGTATAACCGCTCAGCCTCACAGATACTGTCCCCATTTTCAGGTTGAGAAAGTGAGACTAAGAGAAGAAAAGTGACTTACTTATCCAGGATCATACAGTTACTATGTATAAAGATCAATCCCAGATTTGATTCCTACTCTTTCATGTTGTTGGAGTCTAATAGTAATGAATTTTCCTGGGATGATAGTAATTAAAACACTGTAAGAGATAGGACTAATAATTTGGGGTTTAAAAGGTAGAGAGATGGTTTTCACATGAAGGAAAAGGCAAGCATGGTCCAGCAGAAAACATATAGGATATTCACGAGGCAGCTCAGATACACGTGCAATATTAAGAGTTTAGTATGAATGGATTTCAGTTCAGCAGGGAGATTATCAAAAGGTGAGCACACGAATGTAAGCAGGGTCATATATGCTCTTCTAATTATCATACAATGATACTCAAGGTAAAGTACTTTTTTTCTCCGACGAGAACATGCTGTATTTGGCCTGAGTCTTACCTTTCTTTGGCAACAGACTAGTGCGATGAAGACTAGAAGGCTAATGAGAAGGCCACTTGGAAATGACACAGTGGGGATCTGAGCTGGCGCCTGGTTAGCAGGAGAGGAGAAGGTGGATGCTGGAGGCTGAGCAAGTAGAATGTGCAAGATCCTGTGAGTGGCTGGACGTGGGGTGGGTGCGGAAAATGCAGAGTCGGTGTGATCCAGAAGAGGAAAGAATGTAGAATGACTAATGTTTCAGATTTGGGAGAAGATTTGCTCTTCAACAAAAATTTGAAAAGTGCAAAGAACAATAGACACAGGATGAGGGCGGTGAGGGCAGTTGGTGAGAAGGAAGGAAAAAGAATAAGACTTCAGTTTTGGACACGTCTCAGAGGTCACAAATTTAAAGTTAAACTTTACTGCAAAAATCCATGATAGATCCATATTTGACAATCATTAGTGTATAAATAATATTCTTTATAATTAGAAATAATGACTATAATTTGTTGAGTTTGTCCTATGAGCCAGGCATACTGCTAAACATTCCACATGCCTCTGTTTAGTGCTCATAACAACGTTATTCCACACATAGGAACATTTCCCTGGTGCAGCTGGGAGTATCTAAAGAATGAAAAATACATCACATGTATTCACTGTTAAACTGGAAGTAACCGATGAACACAAATGTGCAGAGTGGAAAGTAAAACTCAATGGAAGTCAAGTGGGGAGGATGGGACAGAGGACGGACAAAAACCTTCCTAACAGGTACCATGAACACTATCTGGGTGACAGGCACACTTACAGCCATGACTCTGGCATTATTAAAGTGATCTGAATAACCCTGTAATACTTTGAAATAATAAAAAAGGAATATATGTTCTTGACTAAAGATACAGAACATTGTGAAAGGGAAAAAGATGAATAAAGAAGCCCTAGGGAACATTAAAGTGTCAATTAAAATAGACTGAAACAGAGTGATGGGAGAAGATACACTGGGGAGCAGGTGTTGGGGAAGCAGAGTGGTGGAGAGGTTCTAAGATTTAATACCATAAATTGTATATTGAAAGGCTGAGCAGCACAAGCACCTCCAACGTTATTTGCTTTAGGTAACGGCAGGTGAGCGAGGACTTCTGACAGTGTGGTGGGGACAGAAACCAGATTAGAGTAGATTCAGGACTGACAACAAGTGGAGACAGGGATGCTCATTTAAGAATTTTGGCTGAGCAAAAAGGAAGAATGAAAAGAGTCAAAGAAGAATTTTCTAAGTAGGGAAAGGACTGAGCCTGAGACAGCCTGAAAGCAGTTGGTGGAGATGGCTGGGGGGAGATGAGTGGGAGGGAAATGAGAGGCGGGGGGCTGCAGAGATTGGCTGTGAGAAGGACAGCGATATAAAATTCAAAGACAAGATTTTACCAGAGCATGGAAAAATAATGATTTGGTTGTGGATGTGGGAATCAAAATCTATCCTGACATACTCCCAAATCTGTGCCATGACAAAAAAGGGGAGGATGGCCTGTTTGGGAGATTCCTAGGAAGTGAGGTCTAGAGGGTGAGTTGTTTTTAGGGCAAGAAAGCAGTTGGAGTGTCTGCGAAGACCTAAGGCTGCGGGGCTATGAGTTTCTAGTGGAGTTAGGATTCCAGAGGGAACAATGTGAGGAGGAAGAGTTTATGAGGCGATGATAATCACTGGGAAATGCTGAACTGCACAGAGCTGAGATATATCAGTGTGCAGAAGTAACCACTGGAAAGTCACCTTTCAACGAATTTATAGTGTATCGTGTAGATGTGTGTCTAGGGAACATCTGGCCCCAGGCTTTTTTAGCATCGAGGAGGTAAATGCAGCCTTCAGCAGGGAATTATGGGCAAGGCTTGTGCTTGATTTTATAATTCAAATCTCCTTTGTCCCTCTTCATACCTTTTCCTTATTCCCTTTCTTGGTTATTTTTTCCCTTTTCTTACTCTCCTTCTTCCTTTCCTTCTTTCTGCTTTACTTTCTTCTTCGTTGTTTTTCATTTATTTTATTACTTTCTAACTCCGTGCCTTAATGCACATTTCTGAAGTGCCTGCCATCATTAAAAACCTCAGTTATTGCTCTGTTCCACAGTGAAAATATTTTCTCCAGGGCGAAGGAGAAGGCTTCAAGTCCCATGCTGCTTTGATCATGTCTCTGAGCAGAGGCTAAAGTAAGAGATAGTGTATATTCAGCCTGGGACTCACAACATTTTACATCTCCTTTAACTTTCTTTATTTTTTTGTAGAGACAGAGTCTCACATTATCGCCCTCGGTAGAGTGTCATGACATCACACAGCTCACAGCAACCTCCAACTCCTGGGCTTAAGCGATTCTCTTGCCTCAGCCTCCCGAGTAGTTGGGACTACAGGCGCCCACCACAATGCCCTGCTATTTTTCTATTTTGCAATTCAGCTGAGGCCGGGTTTGAACCCTCCACCTTCGGCATACGGGGCCGGCGCCCTACTTGATGAGCCACAGGCACAGCCCTCCTTTAACTTCTTTGCTGAGTATTGGAAAATAATTGCAAAGACCACTAAGAACAACATCTGTGCATGACAATAGTGTCCAGGATGTCTTGGAGACTTGATCTAAGCTATAACATGTCCCGTGATTTCATTTCACTTTCCCTTTTGATCACATAACTTCTAATGAATATATTATCCACATATTATCCAACCTCCATCCCTCAAAGAGTTTTGTGACTTTTTGATGACTGAGTATATAATCCAAATATGTAGAATCATATAAAATAAAATATGTAGGATGAAGATAGCTTATGCTTCTATTTCAAATATCGGTGCTACCCTCGTTGATATAATGCAGCTATCTTATTCTTTGTGAATTATTCAAGAAGAAACATTAATTTTATTTCTGACTCAATTAACTGACAATTTCTTCTTCTGTTTTGTTCCTCGAACGTTTTATTGTGTTGATGATTCCATCCACCAGCCAAGAGTCTATTTATAAAGCAGAAATTGGCTATATACATGCTAAACTAATTTATTTAGGCTACTAAGTAATTTCTTTGGGAAAAGAGAACCTTTTGTGTGAAGGAGCAGTTTCTATAACCTCTTCCAAAACAGATACACCCATTTTGGGAAAAAGAAATCACAAAAATAGAGTTTTCATCTCTTTGGGCTGGGTTACAAAAATGGAAAAAAAAGTTCACATGGGTTGTGTTGCATAACAAATAAGGCTTATGTAACCTAAATGTTTCCTGGGCTGACCAGCTTATTCCTACACACATCATAAGTAACTCAAAATATCCAAATTACCAAAGCATCTCACCTATGTGCTTGAATGATAGAAATTACCATCTTTTAATGTGTCTTCTAAGAGCTCCACAGATAGTTGTCACATGAGTGCCCAGAAATAAGCATCCTACATGATTCTGAGCCAGCCCCCACACATGCTGCCACTGTGCTGAGGTTGGCCACTGTGATACCACTGCTTTGCTGGGGAGGGCTGTCCTCTAGTGACTGCTCTTGGCCTTCTAGAAGAGGACCCAGTTCTCCTTTTTTGCTACTCATCAGAAACTTAAGTGAGATGGATTTGGAATTCTACACAACACAAATTCCAAGCTGTGACTTTCAATTTTACTGCACTGCATGCTCAGAATGACAGAAATTATGTAAAATTTATAATGCATATTCTTGTATGTGGATATGCTGAGAGACTGTCGGCATTTTCTCTTTTTCAGGGAACTCTTACGCATCTATTGATATCTGGTCCCCCCCGCCCCCGTCCTTTAGCATCACCATTAACTCTAAATTAGGCATCGTATGATTCTCAAAGCCTGGGTTATGTATTCTCCCTCAGTATAGACTGTGAAGGCCATTGACACACTGGATTAAAGCCATGCTGTACCAGCAACAGGCTCCTTGGTTGACAACGTCTCTCTTAGCGCAAAGTGAAGGGACGACCGATACATATCTCTGGCATCTTCCCTAACTCCACGCTCCAACTATCTTGAACAGCTTTTTGAAAACACAGCATTTAATTCTGTAACAGTACACACTAGTAGGCAAGCATAGAGAAGTCAAAACACGTGTAGTAAAAAAGCACCCTGTGAAGGAAATGATCAACACATAACCAGGTATGGCTAGCCAGCACTGAGAATTGTACATGATTGAATTAAAATTGTCCCCAATATTTCTATTTCAGAAAAAAGTCTTTTTCTCAGTGTTAAACAAAACAAGGGATCAAACAAAATATTTTTCCTGGAAACAAAATTACTCTTCTGAGGATGCAGTAAACAATTCACAGATTTGAAATTTCGGGTTCATTTTCAGACTGGGAATCATATTGTCCTAATTTTAAAAATTATATTGAATTTACTGATGTCATTCATATTTTAAATGTCTAATAATATAAGGGATAAATGATGGATGAGCCATATTTTTATATCTGAGAGACCTTCACAATAAGAAAACAGGTTGTATGTCCCTATTCTAAAATGCATAAGGCCAGAAGCATTTTGGATTGTAGAATTTTTTGAATTTCAAAACATTTGTATATATTAGACAGATACCTCAGGGATATCTAAAATCTAAACACAAAATCCCTTTATGTTTTATACACACCTTATGCACATACAATATTTTCAATAGTAATGTGCATGAAGCAAAGTTTGTGTGTACTGCATTATCAGAAGGAAAAAGTGTCACTCAGCCACCCATGAGGATAATTCATGATCCTTTGACATCATCATTTGTGACTGTGAATTAAATGTTACTGATGGGCAATCACTTTAATAATTATACTTATTCACATGTAAGTCCTTGGCCATAAAACTAGGACATACCATTAATACAGTAAAAAATATGTGTTAACTAAACAGCATGGTGACATCTCTAGAATACCCGTATCAATTGGTCAACAGCAGTAATGACAAACAAAAGCTTTCATCTCCACCTGTGAAGCTGTGCTTTGGTAGAAAGGTTACAATCTGTGCACTGTATTTTATTTCTTTAGTTGAGTAGAAACTTCAGAAGTACTCAAAGGACCAGAAATTAAGTCTGCTGCATGGCTGTTTTAAAATATTTCCCCCAGAATTAATTGCCTCATTAACAATGATTTTTGTCTTACAAGTCTTTCTTTGATTTCATAAGCTGACATAATTTCTTGTTCTGTCATGAATGACACTGCTCTAATTCTTCTGTAAGCCCATCCACAGATTTTCATTGTTTCATCTGTAGATGCTTCTGTGATGTTAACAAAGTCATCCTCATCACCACCACTATCAAGTCACCTTGAGATCAACTTGATCCATAACCATTTCAACTATTTGTAGGCTTTTAATTGTTGTTAAAATCTTCTTTGGTATTAAATTCTTCCAGCTCACTAATAATTTTTTTTGCATAGGTAAGGAGGCATATTTATTGCATATGTCTTTAGGTCAGACTTTTTTCTCACTTGATGCATAAAATCTTTCAAAGTCACCCCCTTGTTTTGTCATAACTGACTGCAGCTGCAGGGGCCAGAGGTGTGCCAGGCATGCACAACTGTGTCAGATACAGTGTAGCAAGTGTTGGCAACAGCATGGTAGGTACAAAAACCTTCACGCTAAAATGCCTTTTTTTTTTTTTTTTTGAGACACAATCTTACTCTGTTTTCCCAGGTTAGAGCGCCATAGTGTCAACCTAGTTCACAGCAGCTTCAAATGCCTAGATTCAAGCAATCCTCCTGCTTCAGCCTCCCAAGTAGCTGGGACTGCAGGCACCCTTCACAATTCATGGCTAATTTTTCCTGGCTATTTTTCTATTTTTAGTAGAGACAGGTCCCAGTCTTATTCAGACTGCTCTTAAACTTCTGAGATCAAGGGATCCGTTGTCTCAGCCTCCCAGAGTGCTAGGATTGCAGGCATGATCCACCGCACCTGGTTTAAAATCTTTTTGAAAACTTTCCATATCCATACCTTTTGTTCACTGAAACTACCATGCTATTTAATGAAAGTGTTTTTATATTCACTTCTCATTGATCTTAGGATACTGGTCACATGGTTGAGTTAATGAAGCCACATGGGGGTAAATGCATGACATGAACATTGTATTTAATGAGAATTTCAGCTCGAGGGTGAGCAGAACAGTTGCCAAGGAGCCAAGGAATAACAAAATCTTGCAGTTGCCATTCCGTCTGGCTCTCCTTCAGTGAGTATGAGCTCCTGGTAGCAACAAGCTGTGAAACAAATCAGAAAAGATATCCCCAGTGATCCATGGTTTTTGGTAGAATAATCATGGACTGTAAGAAATTCACTCCTTGAAAATAGCAAGGATGCAAACTTTTGTCTATTACAACAAGTTTATTCTTAGGGGCGCCAGTTGCATTAGCACATCCCAACACAGTTATTCTATTCTCAGAAACCCTAAATTCTTCAGGGACTGTCTCTTTGATTGTAGGCAGTGTATTTTGGGGACAAAAATTTCAAAACAGTGATGTTTCATCACTATTAGAGACTTACTCTGGCATCCAATTTTTGTCAGTGATGATCTTGTATTTCTTTACTGCTACATGATCAGAAAAGGTTCTATTACCACAGCATTTGTCTTCTTAAATTACTGAAGCCGCTTGTTGAACACTCACAGTTTCCTTCATTGTTCCCGGAGATAGATCTTTGTTTGTTTCACCATCAGCATACAATTAAGTGGCACACGTTCACTGAAATGATGAATCTACTCTTTAGTACACAGCAAATGCCTTCATTTTTAGCTTTCGTATATTGTTTTTCTACTTTTCATTAACTTCTGTTCATCACTTTCAGTAAAGAACTTCAACAGTTTATCCTTCTGTCTCTTCAGATCGTGATAGTGGCCATTCCAACACCACACTTTTCTGTAAGACATTAGACACATGTACACTGCTGTCCCATTTCTCCATCAGCTTGATTTCTTCTGGCTATATAGGTAAACATGATTGTTTCCTCTTATCTTGCCACTGTGACCCCATAGGGATAGGTGCAGGTGTTTTTCTTTTTTACATTTTCAAAATATCTTTATACCACAGAGCAGAGAATAAGTTGAAATACCACAGTGATTAATGGGTGTAGGTCTTGACTCCATGTGTGACATCTTGGGGAACCTGTAGTTGGTGCACTCAATCTGCACAAATGCCATTTTATTACCCTTTGTGTGTGCTTGTGTAGGGAAATTTGAGCGTATGACAAAAAAGACGTGTCATAGCTGAAGGGGGCCGGAGTGGTCTTTTTTCCCTTAGAAGTCCATTAGAATGGCAGACGGCGTGCTGCACTCCTGCATATTGAATGCCACCCTTTGCAAAAGGTCAGGTGTTAATTTTCCACTTATGGTGTTGTGCCCATGCTCAAAAAATTTATGATTTTGAAACATTTCAGAATTTGGATTTTCAGATTAGGGATTCTCAACCTGTAGATCTGAAAATCTGTGAGATTTTTCTTAAACATAAAATTACACATGCAATACAAAGTTAATGGAAAAAAATAGGTGGGCAAAACTTAACTTAAAATATATTATCAGCATTACAACTATTCAGGTTGCATATTAGAGTAGCTCCTAAATGTTTAATATAATCCAACAACAAAGTAAAATGTTACCCAATTATTAAGATAGCAATTATAATATTAGAAGTTAATAGCCACTTTTTTTTCTTGACTAAATGAAAAGGGATTTTAAGTGCCTCTTCTTTATTATCTGCATGTAAGAATTTTTGTCATGTTCAATATGATGTCATGTTGTTGACAGTTTAAGGAATGTCCAGGGTAGACTGGTCTGAATTCACATTTCAAATCAATCCCAATCCTGACTATAGTTGACACTACTAGTTGATTATTATCTGATTCAAATGAAATATTGATGGAAATTATTCTGGGTTCCATTATATGTTTGGAATAGAAGTCTGAAACAGACAACATTTCCAAAAAATTTCTAGTTCATGGGTGCCAATGTCAGCAATATTATACAAGCAGTTTGGGTAATGGTGATGAGAGAGGATACATCCTTCACCTTCCAGCTTCCTGAGATGGAATGACCTACTATTTCACTTCCATGCCTCATCTTCTCTGTCACCTCCTTTCCCATTCTGAAGTTCAGGAATTTATCTATTCCAATTTGGTAGTTGAAAGTCTGCAATCTCAGGAAGAAAGCCAGTCATGATACATGTTATAAATGAATTTGTATTGTAGGTGTGCTATCACAGCATTTACTACATTGGATTTGTAGATTTGGGAAGAATAACTGTATACTGAATACTTTCTTTTCTCTTGGGGCCGATATGCCTGATGGGACCATGGATCCTACTATACCACATGTGCACCCAATAGAATCATCTCAGTTTAGATTCTTATGAATAGATGAATGAGTCTTTCAGACTTAAGACTCAGTATTTGCAAACTCATTTGAAAAATAGATAAAGTTATATCCTTCAATCTGACCTCTTCCAGCAAAGATGGCGATAGTTCTTGGAAAGATTTTCTAGTTTTCTTACTAAATGGTAAGTTTTAGTCTAAATTTATTCAGAACTTGGAGAAGAATGTGGGGTAATTAGATGTCTAATGAGCTACCTCTGAAGATAGTAGTAGGCATAACATACAGAGTGTTGTGTCTAAGTAATGTTGGATCTCTCTGTTTGCCCCTCTATGTCTACTCCCCATCTTTCTCTGTGTTGATTATCTTTTAAGTTACATCAAGAGGCTCCCAGGCCCTTGGGCTTCCTGTGTCACCTGCCAATAAGGATTATCAAGAAGAGACCAGAGGGAAGCAATAGGATAGAGGCAGGGCATTTATTTCCTAGTCTCCTTCTTTGAGGCAGTGTCCAACTGACTGTGTCTCTTGGTTGAAAGTCATTGCTTTTCTCAAGGTATCTAACTCTACATGACTCCCTGTTTCTCTTTTTTCTAGTAAGTGATCTCCTTGTCCTGTTGAGTCTGCATTGATAAGAACTTGCTTGCGATCTACTATTACTGCAACATCCCTTGTATTTGTCCCACAATGGTAGCTTGGCAAAGATTTATATGTATACTTACAAATATGCATTTATAAATTTATATATTGACATTTAGTCATATATTTATATATATTTGAATTGTATACATAAGCCTCATCAAATTGCACATATAATTTCAAGAAACTTCATGATTACCTTCCATGTTTTTGGCATTAGAAGTGTACAAAGAAGAAATATGTCTGCCTTTGAGGAGTTCACAATATAAGGAAAAGAGAAAACAAGGAACAAGTGATTACAGTACAAGAAAGTAAGACTTGAGTAGTTGACATAGTGGTGTGAGACCATATGAAAACAGTAATGATCTGGCTGGAAATGTTGCAAAATTATTCACAAAACAGCTCCTATTTGAGATGTCTCTTGAAAGATAAAAAGGAGTTTTCCTCTTGGAGATGGAGGTGAAGGCTGGATAAATAAGCTTTATATGATAAAATATGCAATAATATGCATGAAAAATATGCAATCATTGAGAAAGGCCAAGAAAAGTTGATGAGTAAGAGCCTTAGTATTCTTATCAAGAAGTGAGGTAGGACAGCGAGTAGGTTGGAAAGGTAAACTGAGAATATAATATATTTGAAGGTACTCAGTTTTTATGTGAAGGAATTTCAGTTTTGTTCTGTGGGCAAAAGAAAGCCATGAAAGATTTTTAAACAGGAAGAATGTAATACGTTTTATTTTTGGAGCTCTACTGTAGCAACATCTAATTCTGAGCTGGGCTTGGAAGATATTAGTGTTAGGAAATTAGAGAAGTCTATTGTAATGGCTTGAGGGTGAGATGAGTAAAGTCTCAACAACAACAAAAATAAATTGGCTGTGTTTGGTTCAAGATTGCCCATAAACAATCTTGGCATCAAACAAGGCATCTAAAGAATCTCTTCACAATTATTTTCTTTTGGATAAGCCTCATTTATCTTTGATTTTTATACTGGTTAAAAAAACTGTTCAGAGAATTAGACTGCATAAAAATTAATGTTTGAGAGAACAATATTATTAATTATTATTATTAATAATTATTATTAATTAATGTTTGAGAGAACAATATTATTACAAAATAGTAAAATAATTATTGTTAATAAAGGCATATTTTATGCATTCAAATAAAGGTCATAGTTATTTCATTTTCATGTATATCACCATTTTATAAGGTATATAAAACTTTTTGTAATATTCATGAAATACTCTGTTTTTGTACTTTTACTCTCATTTTTTATGGTATACATTTTCACCTAATTTGAGCATCTCCAAAGACCCAGAGCATTATACCTTGAAAAATAATTCTTGTTGAGTGGAATATCATTGATAAATGGGAGTTACTTATTAGCATTTACCATATAGTAAAACGTGAAATTGAATGGTGTGATTTTTAAAAAGCAATTAATTGTCTAAGTTGAAGATAAAGAATTAAGTGTGAACTAATTCTAAAGCCAACAAATGCAAATCAAACATTATATACTTGAAAGTTTAAACATGATACTTTCAGGCTAATATTACCTTGCAATGTGGTGATGAATGTCTCTGTGCTGGGTCTGGGTAAACAGAGGAAGTTCAGTATGACAGTGACAACTACAGGTCTTAAATAATTACCTTGAAATATTAGATAATAAAGTATGTTATTTATTCAGTGTTCCTTTGTTGCATGGATAAGAAAAATAGGGTAAACTATGCCATTCAAGGTCTATTTAAACTACATCAAAATAACTAGAAAATGCACCAGAAAGCAACATCTGTTATTTGAGTTTCTGAAAACATTTGTTTAATATCACTCTGTGTTATACATTGTTCTACATACTACTGCCTTATGAAACAAATGAACATAACAGAAATATAAACTAATAACTAAATCACTAGACTACATAGTATGCTAGTACCATAATGTCCAGCACAGAAATGCTAAAGAAAAGAGAAATAGCACTCAGAGAAGCAGATTCTATGTAGTGTAGTATTAGGATGTATTTCCCATGAAGACACAAATTTGAAAGCCATCTTGAACAGAATGTAGAAAGACATAGTCAGAAGTAAACATGTAAGCACAAGTAAATTAGCATCTTGGGGCATGAAATATTCATCATTAAACTATAGAAGTAGACAAATGCTAGCTCACATAGCTCTATACCTATAGAGGTAGACAAATGCTAGCTCATATAGCTCATAGCTCTTTTTTGCTAAGTTTGGATTAATATCTTATAGGTAACAGAAATCTATTGACCATTTTAAAAAATGGAATGGCTTGACCCATTTTTTTGTTTTAGAAAGATTTGCTCTGAAGGCAGTTTGGAGAATGAATTTCAGAGGTGGAAAGTACTCCAGGATACTAGTTAGGAAGTTATTCTAATAGTCAGCACATGTGGGCTGTGTCTGTTGGTTGGGTGTGGGGTGAGAGCAAAGAGACCCTAAGGATAAGAATGACATTCCATGCTTGAGTCACTGAGTGATGATTATATCAGTCTATGGGATAGAGCATACAGGCGGGTTTCTTGAGACCAGAAATGGAGTTACTCTGAACACAATTAAACATAACATAAAATTTCTTTGGGATGTCTAGTAGGTGGTTTGCTAAATAACTTGAGAGAGGTAGAGTTTTCTGTGCCTATTCTGCAGATGTTGGCATATAGACTAATGTTATAACCTTTAGATTTAAGCCATTTATTTGGTAATAAAATTTTGCAGTGAATGTACACATTAAGAAATCCTCCATTGAACGATGGGAAGAGAAAGAAAAGATAATCAAGAAAGCTAAGAAAGAAGAAACATAAAGCAGAAATGAAAACCAATAAAATATTATAAGAATAAAGGGAATATTTTAAAAGAGAAAGTGTGGGAGTTGTCAATACTTCAAAAAGTGTCCAACTATCAGCTCGGTGCCTGTGGCTCAAGTGGCTGAGGTGCCAGCCACATACACCTAAGCTGGAGGGTTTGAATCCAGCCCAGGCCTGCCAAACGATGAAAGCTGCAACCAAAAAGTGTCCGGCTATGATAAGAGCTAAAATGTATGAAAGGATTTAATAACTAGAAAATTACACATTCCCATGGGTACAAGTTGAACAGAAATATATAAGCAGAAATAAAATTACCATTAGTAAAAGATTGAATGGGATACTGAAAAATGACAGGAAAGAGGCCAGAATATACCTATGAAGATACAGGCTCAAAGATGCCATGGTCTTAAAGAAAAGAGTTCATAAAAAGAGTAATAAATAAAGTGTCTATGATAATATCAGCCATGTAGGAAATTTTTTAAATTTCTGCCTTTGAATACTTCCTAAGTAAGTAAAAGAAATAATATTGGAAATATTCTTAGGGAATATTATTTTAGAGGTGGTACAATAAAGACAGACTCTGGATTCATATCATACGTGTTTAGACTACAGCTTTGCCTCTTGCTAATTATTTGACCACAGCCAGTAAAACAATCACTGATGTCTCAGTTTTCTCCTCCATAATTTTATGACATGAAGGGATTTATGTGAAGAATAAATGAGGTAATACAAGTGTGTGCTTAGGAAAAGGTTTTCAGAGGGCGGAGGCAAGATGGCCAACTTAAGCCAGCTTTCCACAGAGGCTTCCATCCAGAAGAAGAGTTAAAGGACAGAACTTTAGCAAGTAAGCTCATGGTCTGGACCTGAGCCAAGACAGAAGGTTGAGGAATGCACATAAACTCTGCTGTGGCGAGCTGTGAACCCAAGGACACAAACAAAATCCATCACCAAGTGGACAGGAGTCTCCTCCCCCATGAGAATGGCTTGCAGTATACTCCATACAAACAAGTAAGCAGAGTTCAAACATCCTCCTATTTTATCCCATGGGAGAGATCCTCTAAAAAACGGACCTCCTTCCCCTACTAGGGTGCCATGGCACTTTCCTGCCAGGCATAAAACTGTGTAAAACAGTATATATTCTCTACCTGTAATTCTGAACTCCCAGCACTCCCCTCCACTCTCACCCCAAGGTCTAGAAGCCTGTCCCCAATGGAGTCCAGATTCCTGGGCATTTTCTCGAGAGGTGTGGACAGGGCATGGGCTGTTGCTGATCTGTGCTGATTCTGTGCATGAGAGTAAGGAGAAGACAGTCAACTGAGAAGGAACCATACAGGAGGAGGTGCCCCAAGGCACAGAGTGGCAGCCTCAGTGGCAGGAACAATAGGGCTCACACCCCTGGGGATATTTTGGAAGGACATTCCCTGTCTCTCTGGACAACCAGAGGAAGCCAGGCATCTTCTCACGTGGCTTCCACTCGCAGAATAGATCTGGGACAGAAATTCAGGCCCCGTGAGTAAAGCATATGCCTGAGGTGGCCTGGGCGGGATGTGGGAACTAGAATACACATACACAGAGATGGCTGACTCCCAGAGTGGAGTTGAATGAGAGGACTGCTTTATGGAGCCTCAGATGCTTCCAGTCCTCAAGGGATCACAGCTGAGACAAAGGTGGGCAGGCAGAGGCTGGAACTGACAGCTGAGTGTGAGCTTTAACTGTGCCCGCACCAACACAAAGTGCAACTGAGACTGGGCAGCAGCACAAACTGGGGCTGAGTGTCAGTTTCTGTGAACTCAAACAGCATCTGATCTGCAGAGGAATATAGCCAGGACAGAAACAAATTCTGTGAAGTTGTTCTGTTCTGTCAGCAACATTAATCAGGGGCAGGGCTTGAACTGAGTAACCGCCCCAGCCTCCATTAAGCACCTGAGGTTGTTAGGCCTAACCTTCCCCTACGGGATAGTGGCAGAGAGCAGTGGACTGGCTGAGGAGACAGGGATCTCCTTGTGACTCAGGCAGGTGCAAACCCCTGGAGAATCAGCTCATTGGAGGGAACAGGGACACAGTCATGTGGGGTTACCAGTGGCTGGGTGTGACAAAGGTGCAAGGTATGCAAGGAGGCATCAATCTTCCCCGACTAATTCATCTGCTGGGTGGGTCCTTCTGACCTCACAGAGCACCAGAGCGAGTCATACTTGAGCTACCAGCAGACCCCTGGTTGCCACAGATCTTTTGATCTCTCCCACCTGAGACCTGTGCTGGCTGAGACAATGGATTTGGACATCTTGAATTGGGCTAATCACCTGAGGACTCTCGAAAGTGGTACCCTGGGTGTGTGGTTGTGGGAAGGTTTGATTTTCCTTTTCTAGTTGTTGCCCATGGAGGGGGTGACTTAATTGGTGGTATTTCTCCACAGCTGAGACTTGAACCCAGAGTAACTAATTCACTAGGGTAGGACAAAGAACAGCTGAAAATAAGACAGAGCCTCTTAGCCCCACCACACCAAGATGGTCCCCAGTTTCTCAGACCATAGCACTGTACAGGTCCTTGGTAAAGCTCTAGGGGAGAAGGTACAGACACCAGTCCCAGATTTTGGGCAAAAGGCTGGCTAATCACTACTCCTGGAGACCCCAACCCAACTTCACCTTATCTGCTCATTGAGCCAAATGGTTTAAAATAATCATGGGGTGGAATCAGCGGAAAAACTCTGGTAACATGAATAACCAGAGTAGATCAACCCCCCCAAGGAACAATATGATTGACACAAATGAAGACCCATTCATAAACAGATGTTTGAGATGTTAGAAATTGAATTCAGAATTTGGATTCCAAAGATGATTAATACAATAGAGGTAAAGTTGGAATTAGAAATTCAAGGAGCATTTCAAAAGTTGTACCAAGAATTTAAGGAATTCAAAGACCAAATCACCAAAGATTTTGACATACTGAGATGAGAATTTACAGCCCTCAAAGATCTGAGAAATACAGTAGAATCCCTCAGTAACAGAATGGAGGAAACAGAAGAAAGGTTTTATGATAATGAAGACAAAGCTTTTGAATGCTCACAAACTCTGAAAGAGGAACAGAAATGGAGAGCAAAAATGGCTCATTCTCTCCAAGAGCTTTGGGATAATTTGAAGAAAACTAATATTCACCTTATAGGAATCCCTGAGAGTGATGAAGTTGCTTCACAAGGCACAGAGGCTCTTCTTCATGAGATTATGAAAAAGAACATTCTAGACATGCCAAGAGATTCTGAAATTCAGATAGCAGACAGTTTTGGAACCCTAACATGACTCAACCTGAATAAGACATCCACCAGACACATCATAATAAACTTCACTAAAGTTAATATGAATGAGAAAATTCTGAAGGCAGCCAGACATAAGAAAATCATCACCTATGAGGAGAAGAATATTAGAATGACTGCAGATCTCTCTGTTGAAACCTTTCAAGCTAGAAGAGGATGGTCATTGACTTTTAATCTCCTAAAACAAAATAACTTTTGACTCAGGATCCTGTATCCAGCTAACTGAGTTTCATTTATGATGGAGAAATTAAGTACTTTAATGACATTCACATGTTGAAGAGATTTGCCATAACTAAACCAGCTGTCCA
>CAUYRH010107930.1:0-22037 GCA_963574655.1 Perodicticus potto | reverse complement strand
TTGCATCAATATTCATTAGTGAAATTGGTCTGCAATTCTTTTTAGGTAGGTCCTTACCTGGTTTTGGTATCAGGGTGATATTTACTTCATAGAATATATTAGGGAAGATTCTTTCCTTTTCAATAATTTGGAATAGTTTTTGCAGCATAGGTAAAGGTCATCTTTGAAGGTTTGATAGAATTGTAGTGTGAAGCCATCAGGTCCAGGGCTTTTTATGTTTGGAAACATTTTTTATTGTTTCTTCGATCTCAGTGCTTGATACTAAGATACTGTTCAAGTGATCTATTTCTTCCTGGTTAACTCTAGGGAGATGTTATGAATCCAGGTATTGGTCCATTTCCTCTACATTGTCAAATTTCTGGGTGTGGAGTTTCTTGTGCTAATCAGATATCATCTTAAGTGGCCACTACTTGAGAGGGCCACTTTGTTGTCAGAGGACACTGGCGGATGGACTTTGAGACCACAATACCATGGGGACTGAATGCTGGATCTTTAAGATCCATTATTTACTCTTTTTAGTCCTTAAGCTCCACCATATCCTTTCTATATTCCTCATATCTTTGTCAATTTTTTGGTTGTTTTTCCACTTTTTCATCAATTTCCTTTATTGTTTTTGCTATCCATAATTTAGATTCCCTTGATGTCAGGATTGCCTTACTATCCTTGGCAAAAGCAAGATCCCACCTTGCCAAATATAGAAAGAAATCAGCAATATGTCTCATTGGGTACCTACCAATACCCTCCTTCCTCAGTCTAAAGCTAGAGGACACACAAGATCATGAGCTCATGGACTCCTTGAGCCAGACCAATGCCATGATCCCCCATCCAGACTAATGTTGTGATACTGCAGCCCTTAGAGAAGATAAAAATGTGAAAAAAAAAAAAGAAAAGGAGATAAAAATTAAAAATATAATATAAGGTAAAGAAGAAAGGACAAAAGGTATATGGGAAATTTATGTGAGAAAGATGATGAAAGTAGAAAACTCTCTACCAAAAGAGAACAAAGGGGGAGAAATAAAAAAGAAATAAAAAAGCAAAGAAAAAAAACAAACTGTAACAAAAATGGAGGAGCCCTTGATATTAAAAGAATTAAAAATGAGAAAATGAAAATACAACAAAACAAAAAAATAAACAAAAAATAACAACAGCAGAAGAGGGGAAAAAGGAAAAACACCAAGGAAAATATTGAGAAAAGAAGCAACAAATGTAAAACAATATATACTTGTGTGTGTGTGTGTGTGTGTGTGTGTGTGTGTATGTACATGCACACACATTATATAATCACATACAGTATATTGTCTGGACACAGGTGATGCTATGGTGTCAGGAGATGGAGAACACATGCTGAATTTTTTGTGTGTGATTGGAGTCAGAAGCCACTTTCTAGTTGTAAAGGAGATCGAATCTTGTCCTCCTGACTTCTTTCCCTCAGTCTCATATTTTTATTGCCTGGCCATTTTGTCAGCCTTCAGTGGTTCAAATAACTTAATAAATATTCATTCATCTTTCTCCATCTCCCAGCTCTGTTTTGGTTTTACTCCTAAGCAAGGTAACTCTTTTTGATGACTCCATGTGCCCCAAGTTTTTATCATTACTTTAGTAACTTTGGTGTAAAAGGATGTCTGCTTCTCACTAGTCACCATAGGAGAGACAAATGTTATTTTCCCCCTCCTAGTGGTCCCCTCCCCACTAGCCTAAGAATTAAGTTGATATAAGACAGATTGCCAGGAGAAAAGCATACATATTTATTTAGTACAAAATTTGCATAGCCCAAGAACTTTCATAAGGAGGATTCAAAAATGCAGTTTGAGTTCAACATTTATACACTGAAATGGACAAACAGTACTAAATTGTGAAAATGAGACAAACAAAGGGAGCTTGGGCTAAAGTCCTTAATTGAATAGCAAACTGATAGGGATATAAAAATTTCTTGAAAAAATTTGTTTGTATGGATTTACCTGGACTTAAACTTTCATCCTGTTGATAAGAATGGCACTTTTCTTGTGGGATCAGGAGGACATCTTTCACATGAGAAATTCTTCCCTTTCTTTCAATAAACAATATCAGAACAGTATTCCTGTATGTTCTGTTTTTCAACTGACTTAAACTCAAAATAGTTGATATACCACAGTGGCTTGTTTTGGACTGGCATGCCTGTAACTCCTTCAGTACTCAGGCAAAAGTTCCAATAATTAGCATAAATCAACTGTGTGAATAATGTCAACCATTCCTGAGTGAGCATACTCTGAGTACTGTGTGTGGTGTTTTTGTTGCCAGGTTCTGTATCACATGAATACTACTGGATCCCCAATTGTAGTCATTTTACCTAAATTATGTGGGCTGACAAGGATGAGTAGTTATCCCTAAGAAAATTGTTCTACTATTGAATAAAAAGAGAATGTATGCTTGCCAGGTAACAGAAAATGCCCACTAAACAAAATAAATAAATAAATAAATAAATAAATAAATAAATAAATAAATAAACACCTGTTTCTGATCCTTACATACACAATTCTATATACACAGATTGTTTATTGTGTGCAAAAGACCATAAGAGGCATTCGTCAGAGGCACAGGAAGGCCATGATTCATATACATGCATAAGAATGATGTAAATCTTTATAGCTTTGCATTAGGAACCTAAATTCAGAGAATTATAACTAGGCTTTGCATTTTTTAGGAAAATCATATTTTGATATTAAAAAAAAACATGAAAATAATGAAAAAATTTTCCCCCTAGGTTGTGTTCTGCAACCCATGATTCATATTGTTTTTTACTCTCAAGCCTAGCTTTTGATGGCTGTCTGAAATCTTAACTAACTGCTTTTCTAGAATTGAAAAGAAATATTTACAAGTGACTAAGAAACCCAAATCCACATGACATCTGTTGCTCACAGCCAGAACCTTACTCATTCACTTGTATTATTCAAAATCATTTATGTTTGACGTAAGGACAATTAACCACACGCATAATGAAAAACAATCACATAATTAAATACTCTTCACTGCACCAAAACACTTTAAAAATATTACTACAGGAAGCTGGTATCCTATTGTGAGGGCTATTTTAACAAAGTAATATGAAAGGTGATTTTAGTATGTTATATCCTTGTTCAGGTGCGAGAATATGTTTAAAGCTAGAAAAAAATGCTTCTTTACTTCTAACTTTGTTGTTTTAAAAAAATTTCATGCCTTATTTTTACAAAATGTGTTTAAAAGAAAAAGATTTTTTTGTTAGAATCCTAGTGTTTCAGAGGTTAAGGAAAAACCATAATAGCCATGGATGATGTTAATGTAAGTTGTACACTTTGGGTTGCGAAACTTGGTGTTCTGTTGGGAAATCTAGTCTACAACCAGTCAGGATAGGCTATCTGGAGGAAAAGTTGGAGCCTCTTCCTGAGGTCACTGCAGATAGGAGTGGGGAGAGAATGTCAGTGGTAGTCACTGCAGAGGAGCCCAGTCACTGTGGAAGCATCAATGCTGGAAGAATCAATAGCACCTGCTTTAATTTCTTGCTTGCAGTCAGAATCGTTGTTCAGTTTTTGTAAAAATCTTAGTGATAGTGACCCCATAATACATATATATTGACAACATAACTCTTGAATTCTTTCTACGTTTCAGCCATTTCCAACCTGGCTATGAATATGATTAACAATATGACTCTTAACCTGTTCACTTTGGTCTCCAGAGGGAAAGGGCAGAAGTTCACTGTGTTTCATTCAATGTTTCTTGGGAAGTTTGGAGGTGAGAGTTAAGTCATTGTTTCTCTCTTCTCTGGTGCTTATTCTTTTCCTAATAGGGCTTATTTCTTGGACTTTTAGTCATAAAACAAGCTAATTTTCATTGTGATACTTACAGCATAATTCAGGTATGGTTGATTAAACAAATACCACATCATAAAATAAGCCTAAGAATGCTCAAGTATAGTTTGCAAAAATTATTAATGCCACTAAATGTTTAATTCATAAGGGAAAAAACCATGGTAATTTAAATTGTCCTTCCCAAACTAAAATATAATACAGAAGAATGTTATAAACATGAAAGAAAACATGATTCTAAATTATTTATGATTACAAAAATACTTATTCAATTCAATGCAAATATATTAATAATAGTAATAGAGTCTTAGAGAAAAATAAAAGAATGAATATCATTATTTGGAAAACCTGGGTTTTTACATCTTTGCTTCAATGTTTTTTCTGGCTCTAATCTTAATTTTACATCTCTGTTGTAATAACAGTCATAAGTAAAAAAATAATGACAAAATTATGTTGGTCATAACATAAAGTGATAATCATGGGTTTTTTGCTCACTCATTAATTATGAACATTTTTCAAATTCACACAACGGGTGTAGAGTTTTTGTTTATGTTTTTCTATCTTTATATTGACTGGTAAACCAATTTTCCTGAAAAGTATAAATCGCTCTAAGAAACTTTTAAAAATTATTCTTTTAAAAATATATAATTATTGGATTCACAAACCATTGAAATCCTTCCTTTGGAAAGTTGTTACATAGTGTAGGTGTGAGCTTCCAATTGCGGTGCCTACAGGTGATGGAGGGTTTACCTGTGGGGCACTCACATTCTCATGTACGCCACCGCAGAGCATCAGCAGCACTCTTCATGGAGGTGGGCATGCAGAACAGTACAACCTCTTTGGAAGACTTGGTAGTTTAATTGATAAAACCTGAACATATTCTTAGCACATGATATAGCAATCAAGCTTTTTAATGTTTACTCAAATTAGTGGAAAACTAATGTCTACAACCAGTGGTTCTCAACCTATGGGTCACGACCCACAGGAACTGTATTAAAGGGTCGCGGCATTAGGACGGTTGAGAACCACTGGTCTACACAATAATTTACACATGAATTATTTTAGCAATTTTATTCATAATTGACAAAACTTGGAAGCAATCAAGATGGCAGATGTTTCTGGGCTGTGGCCCAAACAACCTTTTGCTGGAACTGCATACAGGTCGCTCTACCAGTCTAGAGTCTCAGGGGTAGACTCTGCTAGGTCCAATTTCGAGGCTCTCTGTGGTGGCTCTGGCCCCATGGCAGTTTCCTGATTGTTCCTGAAAGCTCTCTAGGGCATCCTTCAAAATATAGGTGACAAAATATCGTTTCCCTCAGAGGCCTCATACAGAATGGCTTTTACTATCCATATTTCTCCTAGAATTCTCTTTATGACCATGTAAGTGTTCTCCAAGAAGCTGAGGAACTCTACATTTCTCTTCTTTCCCCCCACCTCTGAGCCTTCATCAGAATTCGCCCTTACTGGTCTATTAACAGTAATCTAAGGTTTTTCAATTATGCACCTCAAAACTCATTCACTTCTATCCTTTACCCATTTCCATAGCTGTTTTCACATTTTTAAGTATTCATTACAGCAGCATTGCCCTCGTTGTACCATTTTCCTATTTTAATCCATTTGGGATGCTATAATAAAACACTACAAACAGGTAGCTAACACAGAGACTTATTTCTCAGTGTCTGGAGGCTGAGACGTCCAAGATCACAGTTCTGGAAGGCATCATATCCAGGGAAGTTCTGCTTTCTTAATCATAAACTAAGCCTCTTGCTGTGTCTTCACATGTGGAGGCTCTCGGGGGGTTATTTTATACGGGCAGTAGACTTAACTTCCCATCATAATCTTGAGGAACTGTTGAGAGTTGCTTCACTAATCCATGTAATTTCTGGGTCACTGTATGAACCATGGTTTCGCTGAGGCAGTGGAACCTTTGTTTTTAGATGAGTTTTAGATAAGGATCAATAAGCATGTAGACAATTTAATTCAGACTCTTTGGCTATAAACTGCCTCAATAGACATATATTTCTTTAATGTGTTCACCTTAATGTAGTAAATGTAATTGTATTTGTATTCATATGCATTAGTTTTAGTTTTTACTTGGCAACAAATTTTAAGGATTGGGAACACTTTTCTTCTGCCCTTGTTTTCCTCCCTTCCCTGAACTTATATCTATTTATTCATAAAGGTGCAGAGAAGACAGCAGGTAGACACTGGTCTGTCCTTGAATGAGCATTATACTTTTATGTTGAGGATAAAGAGGGTCCAGGGAAATTAGTCCTTTGTTCTAGGAAGTTTATTAAAAATGCTAAATCAGAAGCTGATGGCAGCTTAAAGAGCTTGAACCAATACTCTAGGAGAAATCTTCTAAAATCCTATCTGTTGAGGTAGATTTGGTTCAAGAAGAGACAAAGATCAAGGAAAGAAAAATAGCATAATTTTAAAACACTACCAACTTTACATATAAAAGTTAAGAAACTAAAGAAACTTTTTACCCAACAGACATTATATGTCGATAAGTGTTTTGTTTAGTACCAAGAGCTTAAATCACTTATTTAACTTAAGAAAATTTGGAAACAAAATACCTAAAACTTCCTCTGAACAAAGAAATAACCATAAAGATTGAAAAACTGGAGCTCAATTTAAATATATATATTTATTGTTACTTGCCTCCGACAAATATCTTCACTAAAATTTATAAAGATTAAAATGCTTCTATGAATAAGACATACTCTCAGCTTTAAGACTATTTTATCAAGAATTAGAAAGATGAAGACAAAGTCCATCCCCTGTTGCATATGTGGTAATTCATCCAGGTATGTGTTAAGAGGCATAATGTTTGACATAGGCAAATATAAGGTCTTACTCTATGCCATATACATATGATAAGCATTTCAAGACTAGTATACACATTAGGTATTAAAATCTCTAGGAGACAAACCAGTTTCTGTTCTTATCTGTAAACTTCTTGGAAGTCATCACATATAATAAGAAAAAGGCTGAACAACTGAGCAGCTTCTGTTAAATTCTATTAAAGAGTATTGCAGTCACATAGCAAACCATCACCCTGAAAACTGGAGGCAAAGGAAAACACAAGGAATCACAGCTCACAAGGAACAGAAGTCACAGGAGCCAGTAAGAGGAACAATTAAACAATAATTGACAAATTATTGTAGGTTCAATGAGGACTACTACTTTCTGGGGGACCTAGTCTTAGGACATAGTTTCACGCTTGCCTGAGTTTTACCTCTAGGAGCTGCAGCAAATTCTCCTGGTGATGGTTGGAGAAACCAATTCTTACTCCTCCAGTGAGGAGGGCTGGAGTAGGACAGAGCCATTTTCAAGTATGCTCTGGTCTTTATATTCTCCATAACAAATTACCCTCAAGGGAAAAAAAATCTTACTATATAGCCTTATGTAATCTAACAAAAAATGATTTAGAGAATTTCAGCATCCTGTTGCCTTCAGATCTCATGTGGAGAAATAAAAATGAAGGATCATAGCCCAGAGAGTGAGGCACACACACTAAAATGATAATTTAATAATAAAATGATGCACTATTTTATTTTATTCCCTAACACCTTACAACCACATTGACAAGGCTCCAGTATAGTAATACTGGTTTATAACTAAAAGAGCTGGAATGTACAGATTTTATATAAGAAGGAATTTCTAGGGAAATCCAATGACAACTTGGGGAAGGAAAGCAAGACTGCTAGGGTAAATTGAAGCCTCTGGTCCCTCAGGTAGAACAAACATTAAACACAACATAAACTCCTGGACAGCTAACATAAAACATCACAATAAAAAGCCGAGTTTCCTTAGTTCTTATTACCTAATGCACCGTGTTCAGCATTACAGGCAAAAAAGGCAAGAATAAATCATTCTACAGAGATAATGCAAATATTCAGAATCAAATTTTGCAGAGATTTTTGAATTCATGGATAGAGAATTTAAAATGATTGTAATTAATGGGATAGAGTCTTTATTTTAAAAATCAGAAGCATGCTAATTCATATGTATTATGTAAGCAAAGAAGTGGAAAACCAAAGGAATGAGAAGAAATGCAAGAAATCAAAAACACAGTAAAATAATTAAAGAATGCTTTTGATGAGTTCATTCTTAGACTGGGTTCAACCAAGGGAACTGAATCACTGAGATTAAAGGTCTGTGAATAGAAAGGTACCAAATTGAAAAACAAAGAGAAAAACAACAGTCAAAAAAATAAAAATGAAACAAACGCAGATTATCTAATACTAGTTTGACCAGTACTAAAAATATAATGGAAATACCAGAAGCAAATGAAAGGGAAAAAGGGGGAAGATAAATATTTGAACTAATAGTGGCTGATGTTTTTTCAAAATCAATAACAGATGGTATACCACAGATCCAGGAAGCTCAAAAAACACCAAAAATGGTAAGTGCTAAAAAAGTTGAAACCTAGGTATGTCACAATTAAACTAGAAAATCAATGACACAGAGTTAACATTTTAAAGAAGCTGGATGTGGTAAAAATGACTTTACTTATAAACACACAAGGATAAGAATTATATCAGGTTACTTTTTAAAAATTATGCAAGCAAGAAGAAAGTGGAATAAAATTGTTAAAATATTTTTTAACAAAACATGAAACAACGATGGCCTAGAATTCTGAATTCAGTAAAATTATCTTCAGAAGTGTAGGGAAAATAAATCTTTTTCCCCAACAAATAAAAAAACGAACAAGTGTTGATGTTAATAGAAGTGCCTTGCAAGAAACTATGAAACGAAACCTATTATATTTCTTATTCTAATTGATTTATGATTATTGTTTGTTTGAAATAATAGTCGTTATATTGAGTAGTCAGATAAGAGAAGCGAATGATAGCAACATTCTAAGTATCAGAGGGAGGAACTGGGAACAATCACTTATATTGAGAATGATAAATCATATATATACATCAATATTAATTTTTGACATCTAAGTGATTTTAAAATTCATAGAAATGTATACAAAGAGTTAAATTTTATTTTGTAGTTTAAAATATAAAATAAAAACTTTTCATAAGCATAAAAATTAAAACTCTAGGAAAATAAAATGAGAAAAAAATTTGATCACTAAACATATCAGGACATGCTTCATGGATAAAAAGCCTAACATATGAGGTTTGAAAAATGGAAAATTTTTACCAGAGTGAGAAAGGCTTTTCCACTAAAAGAAAAATATGTCATGTTCAAATATTCCAATATGCTGAAGTCAAGGCATACAAAGAGAAATATGTATTGTCCAATAATAATAGATAGTAGTTTATCAGAGAAATGATTCTAGGTCCATTTGCTGGAAAGACTGGAGTTTTAATTAGAAACATGACAAAATATATATGTAATAACAGACAAAAAAATAGCAAACATATAAATGAAGAAGAGAGGTAATCAAGAAGAAGTTGAAAATAGTAATTAAGTGGAGTAGAAGAGGCTTTGTATTTCTTTTCTTTTCTTTTTCTTTTTTCAAACTAGGAATATATTCCTCTCAAATCTTTGTATGACTGGCTATTCTAATTGTTCCAGTGTCAACTCAAATGCCACTTACATACTCAGATTGATCTTTCTCTTAACCACTCCATCTTAGTTTCATATAGACTCCTGGTCACGTTCCCCAGTTTTGTGTCTTAATTGTTTTAATATTATCTAAAATTAAAGTTGTTTATTTTTCTCTAAGTTTATTTACACTTCAAGAGAAGAAATTCTTGTCAATAGCTGAATCCCATCATTTTGAAAAGCACATTCTGTCAAATAAATATTTGTTTACTGAAAAATCATGTGAAGAATGTGAGAGAAGAATAAAAAATAATCTAGGGTTTTATACGCAGGTAACTAGTAAACTATTCCAGTAAACTCACAAGGACCAAAGAATTATATTCATAGGGAAAAGACTGGTTAACAAAAAAATTGTGAATTTTAATGCAGTTTAAAAATATTGAAGGGGTGATATCTAGTGAGGAGTTGAAAATGAACAATTAGCATATAGGAGAGTGTTTGTGGCTACAAAGATTAAGGAATCTTTTCATTAAAAATGTGCTGAACAGGGTGGCGCCCGTGGCTCAAAGGAGTAGAGCACCGGCCCCATATACCAGAGGTGGTGGGTTCAAACCTGGCCCTGGCCAAAAAAAAGTGCTCAATAAATAGCAGGAATGAGATCCTTCAGAGAAAGGGGCTTCACAGCAGGAGAAAGACATGAAAAAAAGAAAATAAAAGGGATTAGTTATTGGTACAGAGAGGGAAATTTGTGTCAAAATCAGGAATAGGAAAATATAAAAAGCTTAATATTGCCAGAAGTAGGAAAGAAACCTGAATAGTAGACAATCTGAAATTAAAATAAACAGGAGAGGAGCCAGTCTTACTCAAATATCTAACCAACATTAAAAAAATAAAAAATCCTAGAAATCAGAGTAGAGAAAAAATGCTTTCACAGAAATTGAATCACAGAAAAGCCCAGCATAAAGTCTAAGAGACATGTGAGTCAAAAAGGAACCACATATGAGCAACTAACCAGTTTAGAAGGGTGGGAATGTGTGAGGGCCAAAGGGAGAAAATTGAGTTCGGAAAGAAATACTTTCTTTTTGAATCAGAAGAACAGGAACCAATGATAAGAGAGTGAAGACAAATATAAACTATATTTGAAGAGGGGAGAAATTGAAAAAAAAATAATGCCAAATGACCTCCATCCTCCCTAAATTAGGTAGGATATCTATTGCAAAAAGAAACATGTGGAAAATGACATTGAAATAAACTGTTGACTTAAAATAGGCAAATTGAAAATATTTCTATAATGAAAGAATCAAAGTGAAATAAATAAAACGATTGCTGATTAGAGGTTAAGAGCTAGTATAGATTCAATAACATGTTAGTATACTGGTTGTCTGTCACATGTTTTCATAAATATTTCAAGTAATATCAGGGTACACGGAGCAAGTAAAATGTGAAGGCACAGGTAAGGGACTGACTTAAGAAACACTGTATTTTGTCGTATTTGTCTACTTGTCTAAATTTTACTTCTCTAGATTGATACTCTCTCTACTGGCATTTTCCATGGTTACAGTGAAATGCACACTCCTGTCTCTAGTTTTCTCTGATGGAAAATGGAAAAACAAAAGAAAAATGTCAATGCACCTTGTGACATTTGTGACAATGCCTCTACATTTTAAGCTTTTAATGATCTTATTCTGCTTAGCATGTAAACACTGAAAGAAAATATTGCTTTTACCTTAAAAATATTAAAGGCTGAATAATCTACAAAATTATAACTTTTCTAGAATCCATCAGATTAAGAATTAACAAGGCAACCAAAAAAACTGAATTAGAAGGAGTGACAAGTCATTAATAGAAGAGAGACAAAAACATTTCACTTTTAGAAGATCATGGAAAACAAGTTTGTTTCCATACAAAAAGGTAAGGAAAAAGAAGATAGCTAAAATGTTCACCAGTTTTTAAAGGCCAAGTGTGGGAGAGTATGATAATTTGAAAAATCTGGGACCATCAAACCACAGGTGAATTTACAGCTCTCCAAAGGGCGCTTGCTCCCAAAAAGGGTTGGAGGCAAGCCAGGAAACCAAGCGCAGCCCTTCCGGAGGGTGCAGGAGGTGATTGGCTACTGTGGGAGGAAAGAAGCGAAGCCATGCCCACTTCCAGCAGGCCCTTCTCCCACCAGAAGAGAAACCTCCTGCTCCTGGTGAGGGTCAGCCAATCTCCCTCTCACGGGGCCTAGACAAAAACCCATTGCTCCTGGAGTTTAGGAGTAAGAAAAAGGAAAATATATCTGTATCTGGGGAAAATTAATGAAGTACACTCTTACCAACAGGATGAAAGGATAGATGTAAGGTAAATTTAGCAACTAAAAATATAGGTTGGTCAATTCAATTCAAATGTCAAATTCAAAACAAACAACTTTTTAGCATAGGGATGTTTTTATATTTCATGGGACATATCTACAAGGACAATGTATTCCATGGGACAGACATATATTAAAGACGATTTCTCTTTCGACATAAATTCAAATTTATTCTGGGAATCTTATATATTACCTGGCAACCCAAGTCAGAAAGAGAAGACCTCTGGCTGTACAGAGTGTGGGAGATCCTCTTGTGCCCAGATTCTGTTTGCTCTACAGTCAAAATAAATCTAGCATCTGACTAGTTTTCAGCAGCTAATCTGCCACTGCCATTTTGGATTATTGGAAAAATCCCACAACTGGTGAAACTGCTATTTTCCTTGCCAGCATATTTAATTCTCAACACAGATCCCAGAATGTTACTATTAAAACCTAAGTCATACCACATCATCCTCAACTCAAGGCTTCCCATATCTCCCAGAGAAATAGCCAATGTGATTTGGTCTATGAGGCCCTGAAAAGTCTAGCCCCCTCTCTGAATTATTTTTGACTCAGTACCAGGCTCTCCTGATGTTTGTCGAATTTTCTAATCATACACTCATTTCAGCTTTTTTGTGCTTATTAATTTCTCTGCAAGAAGGGTTTTTCTCCTAGCTGGAAATAATGTGGCTGTATCCTCTCAGCCTCTGGATCTTTGCTCAAATACCATCAGTTAACTGAGGCCTTCAGGAACCATGCTAAAATTCCATCTCACCAACCCTACCCACCACATTCCATCCCATTGTTGATCCTTCATATACATATTATGTATTTGTTTTATTATCCTTTGTCGTCCCTCACTAAACAAAGATTGGAAATTCTTACTTATTTTTTTCAAGGCTGTATCCTAGAACTTAGAGGAGTTCCTGGAAATACAATCGATGCCCAATAAATGTGGTGAGTAAATGAACACAAAAATGAATAAATGAATTATGAATTGTGGCATAAAGTTGAGCAAATGTTGCTATTAAAATAAAAATAAATTATTTTACAATAAATTATAATGATCTTTTGCTGATGTTGATAAAAATATGGTACATTTACATATTTTTCCTTCCAAATATGCATACCTTCGACTATGACTGTTCGTGATTCCTTGGGGTGCTGCAGTAAACCTCAATCTCACATTAAGTTTCCACATTGCTATAAAGTGCTGCCTCAGATGAGACACACTGTAGCCTTTTAATACCAACATTCATCATGCTAAAATATATGCATGGCCTATAACTTCTGTGGAATAGCTTCCAATGTGGAATAGGAGTGATCCCGAGGCAGAGCTTAAAATAAGCAAATAGGTCAAATGTTCAACTTACCTGCAATATTTTTAATTACTTGGCATATCTTTTTAAATGAATGTTCAGGCCCTATCAAACCATAGTGACACTAAACTTAAATGAGAGAAATACCAGGAGCCCCATATGTTTCATCTTTTTTAATGCTCCAAGTAAAATGAATCTTTTGATTTTTTTTTCATCCTGAAAATGTCTCTAAAGAGCCAATGGTTTAAATGCAAAGTTCTTCCCTTAAGGAAAAGGTTCGAAGTTTTCATTTTTCCAAGAGTAAAATATTACTTTCTCACATGAAAGTTTTGTCTATTTTATTGCTAGAGTTGGAAAAAGAAAAAGTCTTGGAACTTCTTTAATATAGCCCAATTCATCAAACTGATTCTTTCTTGCTCTAGGTTATTTCTCATTGGTTCCCGTTGGTTGCTGGAAATTTCTAAATTAGTGTTTCATACAACTAGTGGCACACATGATTTAGCTATTACCTTTCATTTGTATTCATTATGTGCATATGTGACTTTATCATTGCTCAGCATTATAATAACCATGAAGGAGTGATTTATATTGCCATAGATACACAGATAAAAGTATTTCATTTAAAAATCAGCATCTTTTCTTATTATAATCTGTTAAAGAGAGGAACTTTATTAAACATAAAACACCACTATTTATTTTAGTTTTATGAGTGTGTTTGTGTGTAGTATAAGTGAACAATAGCACTCAACATCTTTTTGTTTAGGTTTTTATTTATATTTTAAAAATCTAGGTGTTTTCAATTTTTTTATTTTTTTCAACTTTTGGAGATTTTATTCTTCTTTTATTATTGTTCAAAATCCCCCTTTATAGTAGAACTACTGAGGTGATGGGATACCCTGCCACCACGGCAATACCAACTTCCTGTTCGTGAAATTCTATTAAAAAAATCAGGAAGGAGCTGGGAACTACAGCCCCAGAGGGATAATTGCACCTCTGGCGGACAAAGCACCCATCTTGGCTGGTGGTTTAGTTGGCTGACTTGGTGCCCAAGGGCAGCTTTGATCTAGAAACCGACCTGGGAGGAAACTGAGGCAATTGTGCACTAGAGGACAGGACAGGTGTCATCTGGTCACGATCGAGTCAGTGGCCATTGCTAAGTACCACTGTCAGCCAGACCAGCCAGTAAGCCACTGGCTTGGTCCTAAGAAGGGAGCTGTGAGTCGGGAAAGGGGGAAGGGATGAATTCTGCAGCAATCTGGGTTAGCTGAGGGAACACCCAGCTTCTTGGAATAGTGATATTGATTAACAGAGATTATATTGGGGTATGGAAAGGACAGGTCACAAGACAGTCGGCCTGCCACAGCAGATGGCAGTCATCTTAGCTGTCCAGAGCACAGGGGAAGGGAGATCCTGGGAAATGCCGGCGAATGCTAGGAAAGTCTCCCCCAGTGCACCTCTCTCTTCTTACAGTCAGTAAGTCCTGATTGCTCCTGAAACAGGAGGTTCTTCCTGCCCCTCTTCTCCAGGAGTGAAGACTGTCCATCCCCCCATCCCCAGGACTAAGACACCCGTCCCAGACCCCCATCCCCAGGAGCTCCAGCCAGACCATTTCCTGTGTCATTTCCTATCACAGAAGTGTTGCTTCCTCTCATGCACGGCTCCTACCACTTCCCAGGTCATTCCGTCCAGGCCATTCTATCTCAGGCCTGGTCACATCTTAGCTGGAGCAAGTCACTTCCTGTCCCAGATGGCACATTCAGCCTTGGACCAAGTCTCTACGTGTCCTGACGAGTTCCTATCTTGGCATTGGCCACTGGAAATGATGGACACCATTTCTCACAGTAGCTGTCATGACCCCATGACCCTCAAGTACAGGTGCAGAGGCCTGGGGCAGGGCAGAGGAGACCCTGCATGCCCTGAACCTAGTGGGGTGCCAGAACCCCCCTGAAAGGCCCCCATTTTTGGCAGACTGAGGGGAGTGGTTGAGGGGAGAGGCTTGGGGGGCCGAGAGCTGAGGGTAGCAATGCTTTGATGGAGATGTGAGGGGCACAGGATAAAAGGGGAGACGGTAAAGGAGGTGGAGGGAGGGGGGTGCCAGGGAAGAGGAAGGGACCTAGAGAGAGAGAGAGAAAACCAAAGACAGCCCTTCCCACCCCTGGCCCTGGGTGGGAGAGGGCGACGACAAGGATCCCTGGGTCGTGGTCAGAGAAGAAACTGAGCCGTCCCCCTCCCAAGGGGGTAGGACCCCGGAGCAGAGACGGAGAGGGGCCCCCATGGCCAAATGGGAGGTGGGGTGGGGTGTCAAGCAGAATGTTAAGGAGCCCTAAAAGCCACAAAACCAGCAATAGCCAAGAACGGCAAAGCGAGCCAGGGAGACGTTAGAGGTGCCCCTCAAACCAGGAATTAAACTGGAGAAGCCCCCAGAAAGAGCTGGACTCAGGACAGCCAGGTAGGAGCCGTCAGCCTTGCCTAGATGTTCGCAGGTCTCCAAACCGTGGCCGTGAAGTTCGCGCGCAGACACGCTCTGCAAACACGCGATGACCCTCTGTAGTGGGCAGAGACGGGGTGAGTACGGCCACCACCCCCAGGCCTCGCCCTGGCTCCGTAGGCCCGCCCTCCTCCCTGGCCTGGAGACCCCGGGAAGGAGCTGAGCCAGGATGGTGATTCCTCCCTGGACAACACAGGGCACCCCCAGTCCTGCCACGCCTAGAAAAAGCAGCCCCGACCCCTCCCCGCCCCCAGCCCTGTCCCGGCCGCTGCGGGGATATTGGGAGGGCACGGGGGTCCTTCAGCACCAGGGGTGGGGGCGGCCTTGCTGGTGGGGTCACCTGGTGCCCTCTCATCCCAGACCTGAGGCTGTGCGCCGTCCCTCCGTCTCTCCATGGGTGTTTCCGACGGGAGAGGCGCACCTGCTCCTAAGGCCTTTGGCCCCCTTCAACTCACAACTCCTTGCAAGCTCTGCAGGCCTTTCCGAGTCCCTTCTGATGTGGCAATTATGTATTCATTGAGGTGAGAGAAGAATTCAAGACCCCGAGGCCAGGGCTGGGGAAGGGAGGTGGGGGTCTGGGCAGTCGCAAGCGAGAAGGAGGTTTGGGGGCAGGCAGGGCCTCAGGGCCAGCTCAGGGCACCCCCAGGTACCAGGTACCACTCTAGAACTCCTGATTGGGGGGAAGAAGCCTCTAGAACTCCAAATATGGAGGAAGAAGCCTCTAGAACTCCTGATTGGGAGGCAGAAGCCTCTAGAACTCCTGATTGGGAGGAGGGAGCCTCTAGAACTCCTGATTGGGAGGCAGAAGCTTCTAGAACTCCTGATTGGGAGGCAGAAGCCTCTAGAACTCCTGATTGGGAGGAGGAAGCTGGGCTGGCCCTGGGGCGGGGCAGGTGCGTTAGAGCCTGAGGTTGAGCAAGCCAAGGCCTGTAACCTCCCACCCAGCTGCCTCTCAAGGCCCTTTTGTCTCTAGCTGAGTCTCTGCCCATCTCCCCTCCTGCGCTGGGATCGCCTAAGAGGTCAAAATCTTCACTCTCGAATCCAGAAAGGCTCTCGCCCTTTCCACCCTGAAGAACTTTCACTCCAGATATTTTTACAATCTGAAACTATTGCCTTTTATTGCTGAAAGAGAAAAATGTAATGATAACGGCAGTATCTATATACACTAGGCAAAGAAAGAGTATGTCCTTTATTCATTAAGTATGCTGCCAAGTTAATTAACATAGGAATTTGGACCCCACATATAAACACTTTTTTCATCTATATATGAAATGGGGTGGGGGGTGGAGGAAATGTACGTAACTGCTTTGAATTCCATCCAGTTACAAAATACGTTCCACTCTCCTATTCATCTCTTTGGGTGAAGCAACTGCAGAATTCACTTTAAGGGATACTTAAAACTTCTAGTTATTACATGAGTATATATTCCAAATGCATTCACGTGTCTGTACTTATCAGCTGGGACACTTTCTGAGAAATGCAACTTTAGGTGTTTTCATCATTGTGGAACATTGTGGCATGTACTTACGCAGTCCTATAGAGCACAGCACACTGGTCTCAGATTGCTCCTAGGCTGAAATAAACCTTTGCTGCATATTACTGTACTGAATACCTTGGTCGTCTGAAACTTCAGTGATGAGCTTGTGTAGCTAAACATAATCTAAACCCAGAAAAGGTACAGTAAAAATATGGCATTACAACCCCATGGGCCACCATCATCATCTATGTGGTGTGCTGTTGACTAAAACATTATTATGTGGCACATGACTGTACGAAAATATGTATGCAAACACACACACACACCCTTCTGGTTCTGTTTCTTTGGAGAATCCTGACTAATGGACCATCTTAGGATGGTCTCTATTACAGATATCCTTGGATTATTGACTGATGCCAACTCTCCTAGTTTTTCTTTTTTTTTCTGGACATTGTTCCTTAAGACCGTTCCTAAGCCACCAAATTCACCAGTATGGCGACAGAAATGGGAGAGAAATGAGATTTGGGACTGGATGGCATTCTAAATTAAGAGTAGGAAGAATGAAAGAACCTAGAATAAAAATAAAACTAATGAAACCCAAAATAACCTAGCGAATAATTAGCCTCAGTGTAGATAAATTCAGGAGTTCATTTCAAGGAAGAACTGCCTGTACATACAATCACTGTACATGTCTTTTAAATATCCTTTTTTAAAAATAAGTCCTTGAGTGTTACAGGAAGCAATGGCAATGATCATTTACTAGTCTGAAACAGTTAACTCATTACATTTTTTCAAAACTAAATTAAATCAGAAGCTCTTAATTAATAAGAATTTTGATCCTGGAGAAGAGCAATGGCTTCGGAGCATAAATACTTTAAGGATTTGATGAGTGGAGTGAGTTGGCCAGAGGCTCAGAGTGGGTGGATGCCCGTAGGGAAGAATAAGCCTCTAAGTGTCTTGAAGGAAATTGGGTAAGAAAAGGATATTTACTGATAGAAAGAACAGCAGATGCCAATAAAAGTAGGAACGATGGCAATGAATAGTTCTATAGCTTCGTTTCATGTTTAACGTGTCTTCAGATAAATAAGGAATGCCTATTCCTTCCTTTTAATCTTTTATTGTCTTTTTTTTCATAGGATAAAGAAACCAGGCCAGGAGTATTAACATTTTATTCTCACTACATGAGAGTTTGTAGGCATGTAAGGTCTAAGTTAAGAATTGAAGCTATTTAATATTTTTCCAGTGAAGGATATGTTCTAAGTTATAAATAATCAACCTAAAATTTAAGTCTGAGAACACAATAAGGCTGCCGGTATCATCAGTCATTTTTCAAACAGTGCAAAGTTTAAAGTATTTTTCTATCATTTTTGTTTATCTCTTACAGATCTGTATTCATGAAGACTGTCCAAGATGATTTAATTATTCCAAACCATAAAAAGCTCTGCCAATATTTACCAATGGGGTTTTAAAATGGAACAGTATTGTTTCTGCTTTGTGACTTTGAAAGTTTAATTGATTGCTATGGGGACACATTTTCAGTTGATTGATAGGGGAACTTTTGGAATATTATAACATGTCATTTAGACCATGATTATATTAAATTGCTCCTTTATAAAACCAATAAAATTAGATATTTTTCAAAACAAGAAAACATCTGGAAAAAATTTAAAAATTTTTGAATACACATAATCAGATAAAATACTCTACTATTTACTGAGTATCTATTTTGGAGATGGAAGGGAATGCTGATGAGGTAAAGTATAAGGAGAGTAAAACAGTACATTCACTTAGAAACCAAGATATAGTATAGAAGAAGAAAGATTTTATAGTTAGCAATGCCTCAAGAAATCTTAGAATTCAGCATGTTTCATAAATCCATTATGAAACTTTACTGCTACTTTTCCATATTTTAAGATGCCCTAGGAATTTCATTACTATTAAATTGATAGTCCATTTAACTCTAGTGAGGCTTAAAATCACTACTTATTTTAGTTAATCCTAGAAAATATCATCCTTAAAATCATATTTAACAAATTAATTATAATTATAAGTAATTATTAGTTTGAATGCTTTTAGGTACTACCTCAAGTCATCATGTACACCTGTGTGGTCTATGTGGCACAAATTGGGAAACTCCATGTTACAGAAATCTACCTGAAGGAGCTCAATGGGATGACACCAACTTTCTAGTATGTAGAATTTCTTGCTTTAGCATGGGTATTTGTTCTATATAACAGCCCCGTGTTTTTAAATCTCTTCCTTAAAGAAACCCAAATTTGTTTGTCATTAATGCCACATAAAAACTGTAGATGAAAATTGAACTTATCTATACTTAACTGGAAATTATACTGAGAGTATAGTAACTATGAGTTCCTATGGAATAAAGTGATGTCTATATCAGAAAATGTTTATTATTACTTAGGGAATGGATGATATTTTTAATAAATTCAGATTTATTAATAGTGATCAATGTGTTTGTTAGCTCGCTCAAATTATATGCTTAGTCATCTAGTCTAGAATATTCTTTAAATGTGTGTTCAGATTTTCCAATTCTGCACTCTCTTTCTCTCTCTTTTTTTTTTAGACAGTCTCACGTTGTTGCCCTCAGTTGCGTGCTATGGCGTCATAGCTCACAGCAACCTCCAACTCTTGGGCTCAAGCGATTCTCTTGCCTCAGTATCCAAAGTAGCTGAGACTACAGGTGCCCATTCTATCACTTTTTGTAAAGAATGTTCATATCTGCAATTTTGTGGGTTGGCCTCTGTTAAAATTCTCTATAATTTCATAAAACACTTTAGTTTTATCTTCTACTGATTCTACAATTTCACCTTTAAGTACTCTTGATATTTTCAGATATTAGATGAGGAAACTTATTTTCACTTAATTTCACAGAAATATTCTTATCACACCATAATATAACACTTAGGTTTTGAATCAAGGAGGTTATTAGAAAATAGTAGAATCACTATAAGAAAAATAAATAAAAAGAGATCTAGAGAAAAGTAAAATTGAAAACTTGCAATTGTTTAGAATGTCCTGACAGAGAACATTCACAGTTCTCAGTAATATTCTTTACTCTGCATTGCTGGCAGAGACTTGTAAACCACTGTCATTTTTCTACGGTTATCCATAGACTTTAAGACATAATTAACCTCAACACATCAAAATATGCACACAATGTAAATTTCATGGATATGCAAATTGCATACATGTGTATTTATTTTCATTCTTGGAAAATTAAAATTCTTTCCAATTACAATTTCCTAGGTCAATCATTATCCATTTGGCCAATTAGCAAATGTGGAAATTAATTTAATAAGATGATACATGTCAAGGGCAATGTTTTGATCAAACCTCCTCACTAGAACTCAAAGTTGCTTTTGTAAAGAAAAATTGTATTAATTTACCTTAGTAAAAATCTCTGAATTTATCAGTTATAATTCTCATTGATGATGATTAAGAGGACTTTCAGATAAAAGCTTTAGGATTCACACATCTCAAAAACGTTAGTTAGCAGTTTGTAGCCTTGCATTATGAGAGAATTTTAATAGCTCAGTATATAAGTCAAATAAACATAGGACAATCTTTTCCTTGATTAGTTATATTATTGATGAGTACAACCTATCTACCAGTGACTCAGTCAGAAAGCCCTGACTTGTGCATTTGGCCATACATATAAGCAAAGAAAAATATCTGTGTGTTTTTGTATGTATGTATGTGTGCCGGTAGGTGGGTGTGTATACCTATGAAGTGTTGTCATCACAGAACCTCACCTATACTAGGCAACTTTATATCATTTAACCCAAGACTGTTCTTTTTTTGGTTAAAAGAGATACAAATTCACCAGTATCATTATTCGTATCCGTCCTATTTCTTGCCACAATAGAGGGTAGAAAAGTATAAGTTAATTTATAATATGTATTAGGATATCCATGATACTTAAAGGGAAAAAAAATCACTCTTCTGGTTGAGATTAAATTGTTTATATAGAAAAAAATTGAGGACACTACATGTATTATATGTAAAAATTTACATAATTTGGAAAGATACCATAATCCAAATGTCTTTCATGTTTTTTCTTTTACAAATGTATCAACACAAAATAAAATACAGAAATAAGATATTTAATTTGAAGATTTTTAATAATTAAAAACAGCTATATAACTACCACTTCAATTGAGATACAGAAATTTACACCCAAATTCACAGGTACTTTTTGCAAGAACAGGATCTTTGTTATTAGAGAAAGAAAGAAGGAAAGAAAGAAGGAAGGAAGGAAGGAAGGAAGGAAGATACCATGTTGACTATTCTATAAATCTCAATTTTTTGACAAATGTAATAGCCTCAGATATGAAAGTTTACATCATCTTAAATATAACGAAGTGTTAATATTGTACATGTCACATGTATCAGAAGACAGTGTCTCATGCTAACCTTCATCTGAGAAATCTTTGACCATGATAACCTGATACATGTTTATAACTATTCCCACAATTATTCATACTGTCCCTAACAACACTAGGTTATATATTCCTATGTTCATTTTTATAATCTTAAAAAGAAAATTTCCTTTCACTGAAGTTAACACTAATTGTACTTTTTAAATAATATAGAATTCTCTTTCATTTGATTGTCTAAAATACAGGCCCAGAGCTCATTAAAAGAAATGCCTATAAAAGCAGACAGTATTTTGATTTGGTCTTTATCTTAAGAAACTGATTCCAAAAGGGGAGAAGGAAGAACAGACACATGAATCTTCTTTTTCATCAAGATCACAATAGACAGGAATTTCTCAAAGTGATCTGCCTGTGGGTCATTACAAAACTTTTGAGATACACAAAAATCAAGAAATATAAAATCTGCGTGGATGGAAACAAACGAAGCCCTCACAGTGACACCAATAAGCCAATAAGCTGAGTGTGCTGAAACTCGAAGAATGCTGTTGATTGTGTTTCTTGGAAGTGAAACAATGAACCATCGCACAATCTGTCTCAAAATTTTTGTAGTGATGCTGTTGACTGTGTTTCTTGGAAATGACATAATGTACCATAGCATGGTCTGTCTCAAAACTTTTGTAGTGACCCACATATTCACT
>CAUYRH010107927.1:0-70908 GCA_963574655.1 Perodicticus potto | reverse complement strand
GTTAGTTTTATCCTCAAGCTATCCTTCCTCATAGTAGCAAATATAGCTACAGAAAGTCCTGGCTTTATAGCTCCACCCCATGAAGTCAGCAAGCTGGCTTCCCAAGAGTCTTCATTTAAGAGCAACGAAGCTTCTTTTTTTCTTTTGTTCTTTTTCTTTTTTTTTTGAGACAGAGTCTCAAGCTGTCACCCTAGATAGAGTGCTGTGGCATTACATCTCACAGCAACCTCCAATTCCTGGGCTCAAGCGAGTCTCTTGCCTCTGCCTCCCAAGTAGCTGGGACTACAGGCGGCCACCACAACGCCCAGCCATGTTTGGTTGCAGCCGTCATTGTTGTTTGGCGGGCCCGGGCTGGATTCGAACCCGCCAGCTCAGATGTACGTGACTGGCACCTTAGCCCATTGAGCCACAGGCGCCGAGCTGATTCAGTATCTTCTGTATCAACCTGGATTGATTGGAGACATTCTCCTAAGTGACATATTCTAAGAATAGAAAAATAAATAGCACATGCACTCAATACTAAATTGAAACTATTTAATCGACACCTATGTGTTCATATAGAAGCAGATGTCAATGTAATTCAGCTAGAGGGGAGGGGAGAGGGCATGGGTAATAAATTCCCACCCACAGGTACATTGCACACTTTCTGGGTGAAGGACACACCTATAACTCTGACTTTAAATATACGAAGGCAAATTATGTAACCAAAATGTATGTAGCCCATAATATTATGAAATTTTAAAGGACAGAATTGGCATCTGATTTTCAACTATCACCACCAGTAGCTAGTTCTAACCATCTGGCTACTGGTGGTTCTTGAGTCTTTCCTAGACATAGGACAGTGCTTACATGCAAGCCAGACTTAAATGTCTGTCCAGGAGGATCAACCTGTAATCAAGAAGAAAGCCAGGAACATAGGCCACATCCCTCCTGTCCACTCTTTACTGGATTCAGAGGCCATGTAGAACCACAAAGAAATCTGCTCCAATTCTAAGAAATTCTCTTCTGTTTGCATATTAAAGTGCTTCCTAAAAATGCATCCCAGCCTAGCTTCTAAAATGGATGTCACATGAGAAGGTGAATCTGAGCACAAATGATGTCAGAAGCTGGTTCCAAGCTTACAGAACCCCATTCAGAGTATCAGGATTAGAAAACAACAAAAGCCACCAAGAGTAGGAGAATGTGGCTTTTGCAATTTATTTATAAAAGCCAAGAGAAAACAAATAGCAGTTAGCTTTTGAGGCAAAAGAGTCACGGTTGTTCCTATAAATAATACAAGTACCAGACAGAGTAGGTAGAACAGAGGAGGGTTAATCAGAACTCACAAAATCAGTGGCAAAACATTAGCCTATCAGCACTGAAATCATCCTCTAAGCCCGGTCTCCCAAGATGCTGCCTGTCCAGGGCAAAGTCTGCTTCTTGTACTGTACATGAGTGAAGTTAGACAAGTCAAACACCCCTAATGCCTCAATAATCTAGGAACTACCACAGTCCTATCAGCAAGCATAACCCTTCCACAGCTGCTGGGAGATCAGTAAGGTGGAATGGCTTACTGGCCACAGCTAGCTGCATAATTTGCAGTGCCTAGTGCAAAATGAAATAGCAGGGCCTCTTGTTCAAAACTTATTAAAAATGTTCAAGATGGTGACAGCAAAGCATTCAACCAAGAGCAGGCCCTTCTGTGCACAGGCTGTGTGAGTACACAGGTCCCTTACCCATGAGGCTGACCCTACAATGAATGATAGCTCCCTCTCCCGATAGGTGAAAAATTATAGTTTACTAGGTTGAAAAAAGAGGAGGTGAGGAAGAGGAGACTCTCAAACTGTGACCCTATGACATTAAAGAGAAAGATGGGTGTGCCAGTCACACCACTACAAATATTAGTAATAGAATTCTCTTAGTGCTGTGTGTGTTAGGTCACAGCCATCATGAGCCAGGCACTTTGCCTCTAAACTTACACAACCTCATTTAATCCTCACCGCTTCCCACCATAAGTAATATGGCTGCCCTCATTTTATAGGGGAGGAAACTGAGGCTCATAGGAGTTCCCAGGTCTAACATCTAAATGCCTTGCCTGTAATGACCACATTATACTGTTTCCTTACATTCAACAAACATGCAGAAAAATGCCGGTGCCTAAATTAATAGCAAAATATTGCAGATCCCTAAATTCTGTCATACACATGAGGACATCACTGACTTTGCACTCACATTCCTCAGTCCTGCTACCCAGTTAGGACTAGCATCTTTTCATGGGACTGTGTGCTCAGGACATCTCTCTCCAGGGTTTTGTGATATTTCTCATGAGAGCATCTTAGTTATGCCCTGCACCCACTTAGACTTTAGAAGTTAGGTGGTGAGGTCGGCGTGCATACATTTGACTGTAACACACCCAGAAGTTATAGAGACACGCGCCATTTGTAAAGATTAATGCTGACTGGGGAATCACTGAAGAAATCACAGAAGAGGTGATAGTTGAGTTGGGCATGAAATGACAAACAGCCTTTAATGTTTTTGTTTAAGCAATGCTTGTTAAAGTTTATTTTTATAGTAATCCATCAGAAAATTTGAAAATTCAGTTTTCAACATTGTTATTGTTATTAAATTTTAAGCCTTTTAAATTCTGTGAAGGCAAAAAGTGGAAACCTAATTAATGCATGTATATGTAAAAATAAAAATATATATAAAAAAGTCTATACACCCACCATCCCAAAATTAATCACTGCTAATCATTTGATATATTACTCTCGATGACATTTTGTATGAACGCATTTTAATTAGAGAAGGGATTGTACAGTACATGTAGTTTTAAATCCTGATTTTGCACTTACTTATATGTTTGGGCCATTAAAATCATACTTTTTAATAATTTCAAAATATTCCAATTTATGGAAGTGCCATAATTCATTTGGTATGTTCTTTGCTGCTTAGCATTTAAGGTGTTTTATGTGTGTGAGTGTCTGCCTTCTTTTTTTCCCTTTTATCTATAGTTGACATGTCATAATTACACATATTATGGGATACAGAATGAATTGTGATATATGTATATAACATGTAATGATCAAATAAGGGAAATTAGCATATTCATCACCTCAAACATTTGTCATTTTTTTTTATTGCAAACATTCAAAGTTCTCTCTTCTGGCTTTTTGAAAATATGCAATAAATTAGAGTTAACATTTAAGCTGTTTTGAGTTTTAATGCTATTAACAATGTTGTAAGGAATATTTCCACTCTTAATAAACTGAACCACAGCTGTGATTACTCCCTTCTAAGATTCTTTAAAGAAAGATAGTAGGATCAAAAAGACTCTACCATATATTTACAATTACCTATTGTATAGGCCTATTGAAATTGCTTTCTTAAGTTCATACCATTGTGTACTAAAGTTATTTATACCCCAGCTGCATAGGACTTCAGTTCTTCAACATGTCCATACTTTGTCCCCTAGGACTTTGGCGCAAACTGCTCTAATCACATGTCTTTGGACACATTTCCAGAGTGTCTGTAACTGGTTTTTGCTTTGACCTTTACTTTTGGGGATCATATCTTGCTGTTCCAGTGTTTATACAAGTATGATACAATTTTTTATCTAGTTGAGTAAGTTCTACTCTATCCACACCCCCAATAACTTACTTTACAATTATTCATGATAATTTAAATTTTTTGTTCTTTTATATTCAGATTTTGTCAAGCAAACCAGGTAGTCCCATAGGGCCTTTAATTGGAATTACATGAAACTGTTAATTTGGGGACTGTAACATCATTTTGTTTTACAGTACTCCCACGCAAGAATGCAATATGCATTTTCATATATTCAAATATTTTATATTGTTCAATAAAATTTAGTAGTTTTCTTCATGTGTCACATATTCTTTGATAATTCATCGTTTTACTTGCTATTATACCTTCTAACATGTTTATTGCTATTGGATAGAAATGTCATTGATTCTTGTATATTTATCCCCCAGCCACTCACTTTTGATAAACTTGCTTATTAATTCAAAACATTATTTAGTTGTTGCCCTGGATTTCCAAGGTATGTCTAATGATTCTGTCATCACAGAACCACAATTTCACCTCCCCTTTCTATAGTTATTCTTATTTTCATGGTTTATTGTCTTTGCCTGAACTTTTAGACAATGCTAAATAACAATGGTGACAATAAGAATTCATCTTTTGTCTCTGGTTTAAATGGGAATACCTCCACTGTCTCACAATGAAGTATGCTGTTGTCATTTAGTTTTCAATATTCTTTATCAGGTTAATAAAATGGCTTCCTATTCTAAGTATTCCAAGAAATTTTTAATCAGGAATGGGTATTTAATTTTATTGAATATCATTTCAGCATCTATTGAGGTCAACATTTTGAAATTTAGTAGATTTATTGATTAGATGCCTTATATGAACATATTTTCTAATATTGAACTATCATACTTCTGGAATGAGTGTGGATGAGTTAATTCTTTTTTTTTTTTGCAGTTTTTGGCCAACACTGGGTTTGAAGCCCCCCACCTCTGGTATATGGGGCCGGCGCTCTACTCCTTTGAGCCAGAGGCTCCGCCCAGTAATTCTTTTTTGTATTGTTGAATAGTTTCATGGTCTTACACATTTATTTTTCCATCTTTATTATATTTGTGATTGGTTTATTACCCTCTTCACATTGACTATCAGAGTTTGATGCTCTAGTTTGTAGAAAGCAAAATTCCACGATGGCCAGAAATTTTGTCTTCTTTGTTCACTGCTAGATTCTTTGCCTATTATTTTTCTTAATAAAAAATATTTGGTATACGTTTAAAATATACTTTTTGAGCCATTGCTCCTAATTGCTTTCTCATAAATTGTCTTTTTCATCCAGATTTTCAAATTTGTTGCCATGTATTTTTTCATATATTTATCAGAGATTTGGGTCTTATAAGTTCTTCAAGATTGGTTTCCTGAATTTAATTTTCCTTTCTATTTATTTTTAATCCTCTAAGTTACTAAATTTTACTTTTGTCTTTGCATTTACTTCAGGCTATAAGTTTTCTTTTATTGTTATCTTCATAACTTTTTAAGGATATTGTCTATTTTATTCATTTTTATTCATTCTTTTTTTATTAGAGAAGGTTGTGAAATTATGAATTTGCCATTGACTATATCTGTAGTTTAGTGAAACTGTGGAGCTTTTCTAAAAATGTAGGATTCACTTGGGACCTATCTAATCAAAATCTCTGGAACAAGGCCCAGGCATCTGTACTTTCTGAGAGCTCCATAGGTGATTCTGGTATACAGTGGAGTGGAGTTGCTTGAGCCTAAGTGTGTCTGGAGCTCATACACATAGGTGGGGGTAGGGGAGAGGGGTATGACTGCTAACTGCCAAAGATAGCAGATGGCTTTAAGCACATAGAATAGTGGTTCTCAATCTTCCTAATGCCGCGACCCTTTAATACAGTTCCTGTAGGTTGTGGCCCACAGGTTGAGAACCACTGCAATAGAAGGATTCAGACTTTGTGTTATGTATAAGTACTCATCAAAAGTTGGTAGTAAGGCTAAAGTTTAGATCAGATTTTTAGGACAAGACAAAATGAAGAGGAGAGAGAGACTGGCATTGACGTGATCTCTCATTGCCATTATCATCATCATGATCTATGGGCCTTCTAGGAGTAGTTCTCAAGGTGTGTTCCCAGGCCAGCAGCAGTACCTGGAAAGCTGATAAAATGAAAATTCTTGGATGCCACTCCAGACCTACTCAATCAGGGAGCCTGGAAGTGGAGCTCAACAATTCATGTTTTTTAAGGCCTACCAGATGATTCTCACACATGCTAAAGAACCACTGCCTTATATTTATTCATTATTCAGCATTAAAGTTATATTCTGCCCACTATAACATAAGAAAAAAAATCATTCATCTATTTCAAAGATAGCTATTCAGCATCTACAATATTCCAGTCCCTCTAAGCTGTACATGTAGAGTTGTACATTGTAGATTATGTGACTATCACCCCCTGGAGTTGCACAGTACTCAACCTACCAAGCCATGGGCTGCAGCTCTGCCCTGGGTAGAGGAGTAGGCATTACATTGATAATATGGAGAATGAGACAGTCTTATGGTATTCGTGGAGTACACATTCTACTGGAAGAGATGTATATCAAAGTGGAAAACAATTAAATGCATATGATAACTATAGACTGTGAGAATGCTTTGAAGAACTTATGTAAGTCATGGAGAAAAATATTTCCTTTTCAAATCCCTGGGTATATTCACCAAAACACCCACAATCATTTTGAAACGTAGTAAGGAAAGAGACCCAACCTTTCAAACACATCCCCTCTCTTGCCTATTCTTTGCAGAGACAAGGCACTGACACAGTGCTGCTCTCTCATACTGCACTTCAGAAATCACAGCGACTGATGTGGGCACTCCTGACTCAAACCACAACACAGAGACTCCACACAGCAGCTGACTTTCTCTGACAAGGGGACATTTTCTTATTAGTCACATACAAGCCTGAGGCAGATGGAGCCCCAGAAACAGCTGACTGTAATGCTCAGAGGCATCATGAGGAATGACAGGCCAGGCTCTCCTGGCCCTGGTATTTGCAATACTATCTGATTGCATACAAATGATGGAAAACACATTCAGAATTTATATCTGACAAGCAGATCCCTACTCAATAGGCAGAGCAATGGGATACCCTAGGAATGTGATGTTTTATGAGCTGGATTGACTTGTTTCATTGTCCTTAAGAACCTCTAGGACTTCTTGCAAAGAGGCAATCTCACACACCATCGAGAAGATGTTCTTAACAGACATAGATATTAGCTTTACATCGTAACTTTCCAATGAGTTATTTCTAGTTTCCTCTTCTATTTCACTGTTGAAAGGGGGGGGAAAGTCAAGGTTCTAAAAACATGTTCCAGAATGAAGAACAGTAAGTGGAGACAACAAAAATCATGCTTTATGTAGAAGGAGCAAAATAATTCTCATTTCCCTTTCTCCTTCTTCATATCCACCCCAAACCTTCTCTCCATAAATACAGAGTCTAAAGGCTTCAGGCTACTTTTACCCTGCCTGAGCTCCATTTTTGTCTGATCAATGGCAAGCCACGTTAACAGCGGTGTTTAATACTATCAATATGTGACCAATTGTGTTAGATTGTTTGGCCATTGATTTCACTTAGTGCTACTGTTGAGTCTGAAAGGAACGACTCTTCCTTGCCATACTTCACATGATGACAAATGCTGAGTGCTGATTCTCTGCCTGGCTTGTCCTTACTGGTTCCACTTTAGGAACGCTCAGCTCACATACCAAAGCCCAAGTGCAATACGAAGATTATTCCTGAAATCACAGACTCACCATTTGCCCCTCTGATTAGCCTTGAAAGAGAGAATGGCTCAGAATGAACAGGTGAGGCGATAAGAATTCGGGAAAGATTAAAATTAAGCAACTGAAAAGGAAAAGAATTCAATATTCTAGCTGGCCACACACACAAAGAAATGGAGTTATAAATAAATTTGAGTTCACATGGTTAGATGACAAGGCATTTCTATTGCTCTAGTCTTGCAGTTTTCCAAAATGGCCACCCAGATTACATCTGATCTGGAAATATCATCATTATTTGCTCTTTTCACCCATTCTCTCTCCATCATTCACAAATCCTTTGCTTCCAACATGGCTGCCAACCACTGGAAGGGGAAGCAGATCACCCTTCTGCTGGCCAGATGAGCCTCTCCACTGAGCAGACAAAAGATCAGAAGATGAAATAACACTCATAGTTTCCTAAATACCAACCCACAACTTCCTGAGTTAGTCAACTTCTCAAAGTGGACTTATGGCACTTAAAATACCCATTTGACACCCAGGATGTGGACAATGAGGATAACTCTTTGACAAAGAGGTGATCCCAGCCATTCAAGGCGACCTTCAAGTTAGAGTCTTTGCTCTTCTTAAGAGTGAGCAGTGCTGGTCAGTCTAGGTGGTCAGAAAGAAAACTCCCCAGGGCAGCAGCGAGGCCCTAGCATCAGTGCACCACCGCCAAAGTCCTCAGCCCTTGTGAGCCGTTACAGCACTCAGCTCATCAATTTACTTGCAAATGGCTCCCTGAAGTATTAACCCGGGTTAATTATTCGTCAAATATGATTATGCAATGGTAATGTAAAAAATCGGAAATGCGGGATGGAATTTTTCACTCCAGCGGTTTGGCAATTGTGGCAGCTGGTGGAAGAGCTAGAGTAATTACCAGGCCATTCCAGCCGGTGGATCAGCACTCTGGTTCAGGAGGGGAAGGGGGAAAAAAGCAATAAAGGACCAGAGGAGCGGGAATATGAGCCGTGCCAATCGACGTGGGGAAAATTTCACAGCTGCTGGTGGTGATAAATGAGAAACGGTGGCCCTACTTCTAATCAATACATGTAAATGCTACTCATTACAGCCTTTATACACACTTCTCAATTAGCCTTTCCTCCCACTGGTAACAAGGAATGTCATGCTTTCTGGACTGTGAAAGTGGTTCAGCGCTGGGTTCACCTGCAGCCGTGAGACACAGCTACGAGGCTCTCAGCGCTGGGCGGCAGGTGGGAGCCCTGGAGGGCGGGCTCCTCCAGGCTGAGGCAACCAACGCCCACGTGTGCCCTTTTCATTAAATAGTGCCTTATCAGATACCACTTGTTCATTTGGGGTGACCGACAATCCCACCCAGACCCTACTTAGCATCTAAAAATGCAGAAGAATTTTGAAACATGGTCCAGAAGAGACATTTTTTTACCACATTATTTTCTTTCTAGTTGGAAAAAAAGAAAACCAAAAAACCTTTTTTTTTTTCAGTTGTTCTTCTGAGTAATAAAATTCATTGTGATTAAGTGACTTTTCCACATATATTTTTAGAACTTAAAAGAAATACTGTCTATGAATGATTTCCTAATTTGCTGTGGGCAGTTTCATTTTACTTTTGTGTAGGGAGATAAGCAAATATTTTAAATCAGAAAATTCCAAGCCACAGCGTGCTTAGCTCAGCATGTTGGTTATACCTACATAACTTCCATCAAGGGAATTTTTTACTGCTATACTGCAGTTCTGTGTATTGTCAACAAAGTTGACTAGATAGCTCATGTGTGTCTACATTGGGTATCCTGTTTTTAAAGAGTTAAAGTCCATAAGAAAAAAATGTAACTCTCCAATTCTGTAGGTGCAAGACTTCCCTGCCTTCAGGTGGTGAGAAGTTATTTGGATTTGGTTACCTTCATTCCTTTTGTTTCATCTATTATGAATTATAATTTTTCCCGCAGGCAATAAAGATCTTAGAGATGTTAAAAGACACACACACACAAGCCTTTCTTTACTTTTTCAGAATGATATTTTACTTATGTCCATGCTGTGAACTTTTAAAAATAAATATAATAATGCTCTTTGAAGCTTGAATTGTTGCCAGATGAAGAATAAATTTCTTAAATTGTGTAAAAATAATGTGCAAGATTAATCAGAAGTTTGGCTATCTTTTTTATCTATCATTTATCCATCAGCCATTTGGATACATGAAAAAATTGTGTTACTAGTTTGAGTATGATATTATCATTGCCAAACCACCATCAGGGTTAAATGCCAAAGAATGTCCATTACCTCAAAATCAAACTACGTAAGCTCATTGATGGTTAAACTTGAGGGAGAGAGGACTTAGTTGTACTTCTTAAGATTTTACTAAATAATAATTTCTATTTAATTCAGTTCAGGTCAAATTTCATTGAACTGATGTTTATCAAATGTTTACTGTATGCCAAACACATTCTACACAGGACGAAATGACAAAATGGGCACAGATTCTCTCCAGGAGCTCGGGATTCAAACTGCCCTCTTTGGTGTTACTAAACCTTAAGATTCCCAAGAAGAAAGCCATTCTCCTAAGGAAGCAGAGAAATAATGACCAGATACAACTCAAAGTCAATTTTTATGACCACTCTAAGAAATGACCAATTACCAAGATAAAGAGCTTCCCCTTTGAATCCTTCAGCAGCTTTTCATTCAGTCTGAACTCCTAAGGGGCGTTCATGTCATTTCAGATATGTTTATTTTCACCATGATATTCCAAAAGCAATATCCACTCTTATCCTGATCCTGAATTTCATCCTAACTGCATTTAGAGAGTCTTTTGCGATATAAGGATGCTAGCAAGAGATTTGTTCTTAGACTCCAATATACTCCTGGAGAATTTCAGTTGAATTCCTTTTCAGAGGTAAATGTGCTTTTTTCACTCTGCAGAAAACTTAAATCAAAGACCAGGAATAACTTGTGATTCTAATAGGAGATAAGAAATGGCTTATACCTGGCTGCCAGCCTGTTTGAGAACACATGGCGATCACAGATCCAAACGACTGGATATCTTTGGTTTTCTTTCTTGTTTCCTAGTGATACCCATATTGAATAAGAAGAAAATACCACAAATTTCATCCTGCGCTCATTCGTCACTGATGATAATCAGAATTTTCTGCAGAGATTGACAGTAGACTAGAATTCTGCCTTTACATGCTAAAAAAGTCCAAACAGCCCTTATACAGAAATATTTCCCACTGATAATCATCAAATTAAGATATAAATCTAGTGTAACCCATTTATATGTAATAAGTCACATGTGCCAATTCTTGCTAATATCCAGGTTTGCTGCCTACTCTACACAAGCCCTGACAGGCAACTTGTGACCAGCTCCCCTCCACTTGGAGGCAGACGGCACCATTAATTTCCTGGTTAGTAATAGCACAGTTGGAGGGGAATTCAGAAATTTCATTGAATTGAATATTGAATCTAATCTTGGAGACATGATATGGTTAAAGAGAACTAAATCAACAAATTATATATGCATAAAAATATAAGTGATATTGTCCAAACCACTTCTCTCCACATCGTCCAGACAGATCGTGTCACGCATTGGTTTAAATCTTTCAAAGGCTTTCCTCTTAAAGTCTTTGCAGGACCATATGAAATTTAACTTCCTGCCTCAGGGCATTTGGAGTTCTTTCATGAAACAAACTTTTCCCAGATATACACACGACTCAATCTTCCTTCATTCAGGGCTCAGCTCAAATGTCCCCTCATGAAACACCTGGGCAGCCCCCTGCAGTCTAGCAAGGCACCCCCAATCACTCTGCAGTTTTTCACCCCACTGTATTTTTCTTCATAGCCTTAACTCCATCTGACGGATTATATATTTATTTGTTTCTTCATTCCTGTCTTCCCCACTAGAATGTCAGCTCTACCACAAAAGAGACCTTGTTTGCCTTTTTTACTTCTGTATATGGTCCCCATTTCCACGATAGTGTCTGGACATGAGACACCCTGAAATTTATCTGAATGGATGAATGAATGAATGAATGAATGAATATTGCTTGCCCAAGCTAAGATACTACCAAGATCCCTCTTCATTATTTCTAAAATAGATACATTTTTAGGAAGGAACTAGAGCTTCTTCTGAGTTACCGTGTCTGTCTTATACTGTGTTGTTATAGCAGCCACGACTCACATGTGGCTATTGAACACTTAACATACGCCAAGTCCAATTATGATGTGCTGTCAGTGTAAACTACATACTGGGCTCTGACTCAGCACAGCAAAGAATGTAAACTATCCTACTGATAGTTTTTTATTTAAACTAATAAATGACTTTGATTTGCTTGTTGAAATGATAGTATTGTTTGTGTATGAGGTTAAAATAACTTCCAAAGTCAGACAATTAAGTTTGCAAACTCTTCCTTGAAAAAGTGCTACGTACCTCATGGCTGAATATTATTATGGTCACCTGCAGAATACTCACCCTGGGAAGCTGTGCACTGATGCCAGCCACCTGGTCCACCCTTCAAAGCAATTCTGGCACTCTTTTTCTGGAATGACCATCAGAGTTGTCATTGTACAAGGTCAGACAATTAAGCTGGTGAACTCATCCTAGAAAAAATGCTACATACCTCATTGCTGAATAGCACGAGGGTCACCAGATTGCCCTAGGGGAGTACCACAAAGGTGACTGAGTGATGTTCAGCAGCAAGGTACACTTTTCTAGCATGACTTCACGAACTTAATTGCCTGATCTCGTACACTGTTTAAATTAATTGCTTTTTAAAATCTTCTTAGTTTTTTTTAATGTGGCTACTAGAAAATTTTTAATTACATATATGGCCTGCATTTAATGTCAACTGTACAGAGATAGTCTAAAGCATATTTCACTGTTTTTAAAAACTCTTTAACCTTTCTCTTTAGCCCACTGGTGTAACAAATTACCCTTCTTCATTCCAATAAGCACCTTGTGGATAAGCATGTGTTGCTATAGATTGTAAATACCTAGTGTATCTCAGATCTCTGGGTGCATTGAAGAAAATTATACACACAATCGGTTTCAACTTGATCATATGCAGCGGTAAAGAGTATTAGCCTTCAGGTGAAGGACTCTGAATCATCAGTACACCGAGAAGTTGCACCATCTTTGAACTGTTAACCAAGGCTTGCCTAGGAAAACTGTAGATTAGACTTGATCATTTCATGTCTAAATACAGACTGGGCATGGCAGAAATCCACGAACCACACAACCATTTCCAGAAGAAGAACACAGCACATCCTTAATCATCACGGACTGATTCAACACCTCACTTAACAGAGTGTTCATGACCACATACGCTGGTCAACAGTAGACATCAGAGCCAGCTTGGGTATTTCTCATCCATTTCCAGATCCTCATCCTAACTTTGCCCTCATCTTCTCACAGCTGGACCTTCCTTGGCAGTTTTCCTGCCCTCCAAGTGGTAGCTTTTAACCAAGCCAAAGTTCTTCAGTTTGTGAATCCTGCAGAATCCATGCCTTGCCTCCCTTTTCTTTTCCCTGGTCCCTCTGGATATGAGATGGTTTGCACACATGCCCACATTACCGTATACTTGACACCTTAGCCAAGATCAAGTTCAGTTTGTATGATGACAAAAGTTAGGTTCCACTTGTAGATAAAGATGTCTGCCCTTGCTCTCTCATGTAAGAGCTAATAATGAGGCAGACTGGAGAGGAAGCTGTCACTTTGCATTGCATCACGGAGACCTGAACACTGTAAAGAAACTTAAAGCTCCTGGTGGCAATGGATCCCATTTCAGTCATTAGCTGCATGGGAGGGGCAGGAACCATTCAGGAGACTGGAGCCAGTGGGAGTCTTTGGTCCTCAGGGAATTTACTACTAATGCTGCTTTATGCCCCACTTCTTTTTAGGGCAACCAAGAACAAATGAATTGCTATTCTTTGTTTTTATTATTATTTAGGTCCAACTATTGTGAATGGAGGGGGTTTGTAGGCTCAAGACAAGGAAAAAGAAAAGGACCCAATGCGTTAATCTAGCAAAACAAATACTTTTAACTAATGTATATGAAAAAGCACATTTGTGTGTTCATGTGAGAGAGAATGCAATACATTTAAAAATGTGATTTCCTTATACTTTCTCTTTTCCTGTTTCTATTGCTTTCCTTTTCTGTTTTATTTTATTTTATTTTTGTTTTTTGAAGGTGGCCTGCTGAAAATGAATGAGACTAGGCAACCCAGGACTGACTCTTATTTCAGGCTCAGAAATATGAAAAAAATGTAATATATTTTTTTACAGAAAGTCTCAGAATATATGCCTCAATCCTGGAGTTTCAAAAAAGGCAGCGAATCAGGCAGAAGGACAGAAGGTTACAGATTAGTACTGGTCATTGCTCAAAGAGTGTGGGTTATAAATAATAAAGGAGGAAAGGGTGAAGGACACTAAAATATAACGGGGGACCCACAATGGAATAATCAAAGCAGAGAATCTAATTTCAGCTTTAAAAATACCATCTACCATTGAATTCTGGCTGTATAGCTGTACAGGAATCTTTCCGCTAACACACTGCCAGAAACACATAAATGTCTATGGCACATTGTACGTGGGTGAAAGTTTCAAGGTAAGTACCAGGCTAGCACATGAACTCGAGACTAACAATGTGGTAGTTTTTATTTTTAAAGTGAGTCAGTATTTCCTATGGAAATTAAAGCGCAATTAAAAAGAAGGAAAGGAAAAATTAAAAAAAAATTGTAAGAGGTATTTGTATATAACGGCCAGGGACCTATAATTTTATATGTCATTTAAGTTATATCATACATACACACGGGTGTCTAACATTAAGGGTCTCCCACACACCTTGAGTCACTCTGGCAAATTTGTCAATGTTTCTGTAGGCAACGTACACTTTACCTTTTTCTACACACAAACACCCACGCGAAGAAAATATAAAGATGGGAAGAAAAAAAAAATAAAACTTGACTATAAGCTTAAGGATCTATCTGTACTTCAGCTAATTTTCCCAATCAAAATGTAGGCAAACTTAACTTTGGAAAGTATCTGGCTTTACAGAGCTAGGAAGACATGTATAATTTACTTCTGCCACTAACAGAATTGTTCTGCGAAGCAAATGATTAGTACCCATGGAATGAGGTTGTTCTGCTGTAAGAATCAGTCTTCACCAATGGGTTTTGGTTGCTGTTACTTATTTTTAATTTCTTTCTATGAAATGAGGGCTCTGCATGAGCCCCTAGTAGTGTGGAAGCCCCGAGTAGCAAGAGAACATCCAGAGAACTAAACCCTCCACCATGTCTTAGAAGCCACTATTGTCGCCTGAATGCCAAAAGCCATAATGACAACAGCAAGTCTTCATACTCCCTGGGAAGTTATTCTTATTTATTTCAAAATACAATTGGTGATTTCACAAAATGTATAGTCGTAGATCACCAAATAATACTTTTGCCTGGTGTAATTTTCATTTCTGAAAATACATAAAGGTACATAGGATTTCCATATCTGTGGAAACTGAGGAGCAAGTTGAATTTTGTTGTAAATTAACCAGGAATCAAAGTGTTCTTCATTTCTGCCGCCTTATTTTCAAAAGTGTTCAGAGTAAAACATTCTATAGTGTGAACTCGTTAACCTGCCCTAGATCCACATGAACATAATCAACAATGGTCTATTGGGGAGACAAGGAAATTAGAGCAAGGGTGTGCAGGAATGAAACACAGTTTTGGTTTCTGAGTTAGATACAGTCACCGTGGATATGCAAATAGACGATTCCTATTCTAGGTCTATGTAGGTATCTTTATTAATTGACAGATTTTACAATTAGTTACATGACTTCTCTTCTTGACCAATGTGAAATTGTTCAAATGTCAGTATATATAGGTATAAATAAAGAATAAAAAATAGAGTAAAGGTCAAGCCAAAGGAAGGTAAAACTCTTCCTCCGAGAAACTGAGAAGTCATTGCTATGAGGTAGTATAATCATAATAGAAGCCTTAAAAATACCCAAGACGTTCTGAAAATGAGCAAGGCATAATAGAAGTGCCGTTACTGTATTTCAAATCCTGGCCAACCCATAAAGGACAAGCATGAAGAAGCTCCAGAATAGTTTTGGAAATGCCCCCAAATTAGTAAGCAATTGCTTCTCTGTTATCTGAGAAAGTCACGATCAGCTACAAGGAACTATATTTTAGGAGTGCATGTTCTAATCCAAGCCCAAATCAAAGAAAATTGAAGATATTATTGTCACAAGTATCTAATCAAACACATTTTCTGTTTCTTACTAAGCTTCTGAACGCTTGATTCCATGGTTATTAACTTTGGTCTGTGTTTTGGATTTTCATGTTTCTCTGGAGAAGCAGCTAACCTTTCAGTTGTCTCCAGGGGCTGGAGGGGATGTATTTACAGCCACGGGAGGGCCGGGAGAAATGCAGGGCAAGCTCGCATGATCCTGAGCACTGAAACAATGGCCGCTATGGCCCAGATGACTCATTTGTGTAACTTTAGCATTGACAGAGGACCTTCCATTTCTACCGGTCATCAAGGCAGCTGATTTATACACATCAGTTCTGATCCTCTCAATAACTAAACATGGCTCAGCATTAACCCATAAGGAAAATGAGGCTCAGAGAAGTTAAGTAGCTTGGCCAGATCACACAGCTCACAACTGGTGGACTATTAAGAGGCATTTATATCTATGACCTCCCTATTTAGGCTTCTAATTAGCAACTGGTTTGGATAGAAACAGTTTGAAATAGAGAAAAACCAGAAAAAGGAGTACCAGGAAAAGGGCAATATTCCTGCTTCCTTAGACGCCCATGCTCACGCACCTCTCAAGTTGTCTTTAAAGATCTTTTTGACTGATTATCTTGCATGGTGCTCTATGCTAAATACATACTTTATTTCACACAGTGGCCTATGAATATGTTCCTTCAACGAATGAGGAAATCGAGTCTCTTTAGAGGTTAGCTTGCCCCAGGGAGGACAGTGAAGCTGGCTTCGAGAGTTGGGCTGGCTGCACAAGAGCATGTGTGTTCCTGCCATGGGGTCATGAAGCTCTTCGTGTTGAGCCCCAATTCCCATACTCGTGAATTATGTGAATCTTATGAATGAGCCACATTCTAAATGCACAAAAGAAGTTCATAGCTTAAGGGTAATTTGCAGTATAACTTCCAGGAAGTGCACAATCCTTCTGCAAAATATATAGACACATTTCATGAAAAAGCTATTTGCCAAAAGGCTCAAGTAATAGGTTTAAGATTACATTACAAATTAGGTATGAAAACAGAAATGCAATCAGATCCCTTACCCTGGGTATACCATCAATGAGCACCAGCACGCCTATACCTATTATTAAATACCATGTATACTAAGTTAGTGCATCTTGATCTTTTCCTCCAGGGTGGATATACAAAATTCTGAACATAGGAACGCTGGCCAAAGCATAAATTAAATGAGAAAAGAACAAACGTATTATGTACCTATCACAGGGTAATGAATGAGGAAAAGTAGAGAGAAGCACATGTTTTAACTGAGCCTACTGACCAGTCTTTTTTAACCAGTTGGGAAAATCATTTACAAATTGCTAGTGTTAACTATGCTACTTAGTAAAGGATTCTGGTGAGAGACAGTGTGATGGGAGACTGGTAAAGAAACCTCAAGTATGGAGGCCTTCTCTGCCATGAGCTGGGAAAATGTGGCAGCATAGCTTGTTGCATTTAGTCTCAGAAAGGATCATATAGCTAAGATAATATCTCTCCCACTTATTAGGTGAGGACATTGAGGTTCACAAAGAATAAGCAACAGGCAGCAGTTTACACAACTTGTAACTGTTGCAGTTAGGACTCGTGGGTCAAAATCATGGTCTTTGTGACTTTTTAACCTTTCTGCTGAGAAACACCCCCCTTCTCAGTTATATACAACTAAAATAAAAGTTTTACAGAATATGCTTTCTGTGCACGCTGACTTTTTTTTCACTGTGGGTCATGGTAAAAAAAAAAAACATTTTTAAATTATTGAAAAACTAAGTGGCCTCGTAGATTTTTCCACATTGGGTAGAAAGTTGTTCAGAGCACCAAAACTGGCTGGTTTACCAATTTCTCCAGTTAATATTGTCCTCACCAATCCTGGCACTCCTGTATCAAATTCCAATGAGGATTGTTTTTCAAAAATATAAAGGGATAGGATTTCTAAAAAGAAAGCAATCTAGAATTGTGCAGTATTTTTCAAAGTATGGGCCACAAATGTTCCATTCCGTAATATTTTATTTTATTATTTTAAAATTAAATATTATCGTTAATATTTAATTAACTTCATGACACTGCATGCAAGTGAACATTTTTTACAATGAAGAAGAATGGAATAGAAACATTTCTAATATAAAGGTCACCTTATTGAGTTGTCAATAAATTAGAAGGTTTGAGTTTTCTCTTAAGCTTTTTCTATCATGAAACAACTGTGAAAAAGCGGTAAATTTCATTGTTCAACAGATTGACATAGTCCCCAGAAATGTATTATGTATAGGATTATGTGTTTTTTTATTAAAAGTATGAATTTGCATGAAGGAGAGTGGCAATGGTCCATTGCAAGGATGGGCACCCTATTCCTGTGTTATTAATAGTTATTTTAAGTATTCATGGCACCACGATGAGATATATGAAGTGTAATATAGTACTGTATTTGTCTGATATGATAGCATGGTACTCACAGAATTAATGGGCTTCTTATAAGTAAATGTCTGATGTGATATTTGTCCAACTATTTCAGACAAGTACTGATTTATAATTTCTTCCGACCACGTGGCCCCTTGACTTGGTTTGGAATTTATTTCATGCCATTTCAGACGGCAGCAAATGAAAGCCTTGTCCTCCCCTACCCTGAGAAGATCAATTCATCAGAGATGCCTCCTCTTCTGGGAATTGCGAGCCCTTAGTTTTTAACACGTTGCCTTGTGTTTGAGCCATTTATGACATATATTCTTATGAACCTGGAGAAATTGTGGCAAAAGGAACAAAACCTACTAATTTGTTCTGAGTCTTAAATAAGCATTTTTTTCTTTAGGTCATGTTTGCAGGTTTAAAAACTCATGTTTAACTTTATCAAAGTAATACAACACATTTTAAAAATCAAATAGTACAAGGCTTAGCCAGTCCTCTCCTGTCTCATTCCTTAGTACTCCCCACATCAATACTTCTAAATAATAGGCTTACAGTTTTGTTTCTTGATTTTTTATTTCCATCTTTACTTGTAGCTCCCTCTTTGGGAGGATGAGAACATAGTTCTCTCTGTCCCATCTTCTCCCTTCTCCACCCATCCTTCTTTGGACCTCTCTCAGAATAATTATATCACTACATCTGAATTAAAAATTGTGATGTTTGCATTAGTATCATTGTGTACATTGTATACGTATTGTTTACAGCTGAGGCACTTAGTGTATAATGATATTTAATTTTTTTTTTTAACTTTTAGGTAATTTCCTACCTGTAAATCATTATTTCTTCTTCCAAACTTTCTGCCAATTGCCCTCAATATTATTGAAGAAGTCAAGCATCTAATTGTGCCCTATTTGACCTGAGCAACCCTTGGGGACATTCCAGTGCTCTGTTCCAAATAGGACTGGCTGCTCTCCAGACCTGGCTTCCACCAAGCTCCTGGGAATTCCCTGTACCCCTCTCTGGGTTGCTTCTCCTTTTACAGCCCTCAAGTCCTCTTTCGTGGCATAATATCTCACTTTGGTGGAGCACATCCTTCAGGTGCTTCCTGAGAAGTAGTATGCTGGAGATGTAACTTCTGAAAGTTGGAGAAGCCATTACTTACCCATTCCCCTCTTCCAAACGTTTGCTGACATACCCTGTTCAGAATCATTTCCTTCCTCCTCCTCTGGGTCCTTGTAGGTTTATACCTTTTTAGATTCCTTCATGGTTAAGTTTACCGAGTTTTAGCAGACAGTAGTGAGAAATGCGTGTATTCAATCTCCCACGGCTAACTCAAAGTCTACTATAGTGCTTTTGTATTTAATTTGTTAGTTGATCTAGCCCCTGATGGTATCAATATGGGAATTAGTTTCTTTAGGAAGATAATTTTATAACTCATGTGTGTACTTCTTTGGTAGGCGTTTATGTTTACTTTTCCCCTAATCCATACCCCCAAGCCCAAGCTTTCTACAACCACACCAAAGATTTATTAACGTAATGATTTACTATGTAACAAGTGAAGCAATAATTCATTTGCTATTAAGTAATACTCTGGGGACACACAGGCTGAATTCTCTTGAAACTTACCTATCATTCAAAACATAGGAATTTGTTATGCAACTGAGCACATGGGCCTCAGGGCTATAATTCACCTCTGAAAGGAGCCCTCTCAGGCACACCATACAAACAAGAAGCTGCCCACTACATAATGTCATTTCAGAGAAATCAAAGTAGACTTAACTCAGCCCTGAGCCTCCCCAACACCTGTATGACTTAGTGCCTAAAATTCAACTTCTAGTTTTAAAATGTCCTTTGCTTGAGGATTTCTCCCCTTGATGTGCATGTACTCTTGGGAAGTATTAACATATCAAAATGGTAACATAAATTTTTTTTTAATCTGAAGATTTTTATTTGCAGGGGGGATGTCATCGGGGTATTTGACACTGGAGGGAAGAATGATGTCATGGAAAAGAGAAAGGAGGTTGGAAAGAGAGTAGAAGATAACCACAACCCCAAGCGGAGTCCTTCTACAGGTCAGCAGTTTAGCGGTTAAGAGAAGAGGTTGGGGGAACAGATAGACCTGAGTTCGGTTGTCTTCTCTCTTCGTTTTCTCATTTGCAAAACAGGGATGATAATCTCTATTTCAAAAGGTTATAAGGATTAAATGAGGTTATATATGAAAATACTTAGCAAATTGCCTAGCACCTCACGAAAATCCAATAAACAGTAGTTAATGATAGATAATGACAACTTGCTTCAGGATTTTAACTGGAGCTGGTCCTGAGTGTGTTAGTCTAAAAAGATAATGCTCAGGGGAGAGGTAAGTCTGATGAGTAGACTTTGCCCAAATCCTCTGTAGGTCAGTGAATGAATTACTTGACCTCTGAACGGTCTCTTACTTTCTCACCTGTAGATGAGAACAAGCACTCAGTTGAATCTGATCTGCAATCAAATAAATATTTGGCACACTCCACCACACCTAATTTTTCTATTTTTAGTAGAAGTCTCACTTTTGCTCAGGCTGGTCTCAAACTCCTGAGCTCAAGGGATCCTCCCACCTCAGCCTCCCAGAGTGTTAAGATTATAGACGTGAGCTACCGCTCCTGGCCAAAAGAAGTTTTTCTGGATTAGGCAAGTCCTGGGCTAGTTTTGAAAGACATAAAGAAGTTCTCTGTGCCAGGTAGGGTAAGAGGGCTTTGCCAGGCATAGGGAGTGAGCCATAGGGTGGCAGGCTGGGATGGAAGATAACCTTGACTGGAGCCCAATGTACCAGACAATGGGGAGCAGAGGAGTAGAGAGGAGAAACGGAAATTAAAGGTACCTACAAAAAAATACTTTGAAGGTTGTAAGTAAAGCTGAGATTTAATCTGATGGGAAAAGAACCTAAAGTTTGTTAAGAAGAAAGGTATCATTCCCTATCACACCTGTGACACCTCAACACCTCATAACTGAGAGACAGGTGAGGGTTACTGAACCGAGGCCTGGGAGACCTTGGCTGGGTCTGGCCCTTCTCTTAGCTCCTGTGATCACAGCACCAAACTGGGCCTCAAATTTCTTGTTGCTGAATGACGAGTAAGGCCAATAATTTCAAAGGTTTGTTTTCCATGCCTGCATGATCTCACCTGCAAAGATTTCTTCAGTCTTTTCACAACTGGGAATAGAAACTGCTAATTATATACAGGTTAACAGTTCATATGAATTTTAGCTACCTAAGCCTGTGTGATTTAACCCTGTGTAAATCAAAGAAATACAGGCTCACAAACACAGGCGTGTCTATCTACTTACCCATCTCTGTGCAAATGTACTTACATATTTATGTATGTAATTCACCTGTTATGCATCTTTTAACAAATTCCTCTTCAGCAAAGATACATACGGTAATTTCTCCAATTAGCAGCACAGTGCTCACAATACCAAAAAATAATTATTAAACATTAAAAGACAATAATTTTCCTTTGATATAAGGTTTAACAACTTCATTTTTGTGGCATAACAAGTATAATTCGGCACCTTAAAATGGGCAATATTTCTAAGTAAAATTCCTTGCTTTTTATACCATAAAAAAAATCAGTTCCATCTCTTTTTTTCCAGAGAAATCACCTTTTCATTAACTTGAGGTGATGATGATTTCCATGTGAATGATATTGTTTATCAGTTCGTTGTCCACATGTGACCTTATTTCTTGTCAGAAATGTGGAATATTGCTTTGGGCCTTTGAAAGGCAGGGGGCTGGGGGAAGTTCTATTAGAATAATCTCCACCTAAAAAGGTTTTAAGACTCACATAGCCATTGACCCATGAAGGGCAAATGCTAAATTCCATAGTCAAATATTCATTGTAACCCTGCTGAAGAGATGAATGAGCTTGGCTCTTCCTTAAATTACTGCAAGATGGGTGAGATTTTTATCATCAGTTGGAAGGCAGCAAACATGACCACCATCACCATCTCCATCACTTGGCTGTTAACAATGGCAAAAATGACAAAGAAACTTGGGTTCATCCAATAACTTCCTTTGTAACGTTTGTTTCTATGTATGTAATCTGGAAACTACACAACCCCATGTTCATATTCAATATAAATTTATCTATATATGCACTCATGCAGTCTTTTCTTTTTTTTTTTTTTTATAAACTATATAGCCTGGCATCCTCATGGGCCCCAAATTAGTCTTCGGTTAAACCATTTTTTAAAAGATACACCCTGCAGATATCTACATATCAGAAGTATGTAATGGACCTAGCCAAAAAGGTATTTCCTTAAATTTTCCCCCCAATTATAGCAGCCCTTCAGACTTCCCTGTGACCGACAGCAATGTACCATGTTGGAAGCAAATGTGTCCCACTGAATCTCCATTATAAGTAACTCCATGTGTTCACAAATTATTTTAGTCTAGGCTGGATTTTGTGGAAATGAGACACTTTCCTAGTTTATAGAAGCTAGAGATAAACTATTTCTGGGACGTAGTCCCTGAAGAGTGAATTTGCAATAAAAAGAAACAAGTCTAGGAAGAAAGATATAATAATATCATGCCCAGCTCGCCTTCAAGTTTCTAGATCTTTTATGAGTGTTGGTGGCTAAATCTTGAGGACTCTTGTTTTCATCTTTGCTCATTTCAGCTCTTGCTCCTTCTACATATTGAAGGAAAATGTCCTTGAATATTTTCTTTTCCTGTAAATTAGTTTCCCTTTTGCTTTTGATTTGAGGAGAGAACACGAAGTTTGTTTTTCCCTTGGTGGGCAGCTGTAAGTAGAAGCTCTGTCTACTGCAGCCATGAACCTCTAAGCCTGTAACAGTTACCCCGGGATAAGATTGTTTGGTGGTGGCGTTTTTAAGTTCTAGTAATTTTTACCCCTTCATTTCACTTAGAGTGTTTCTGTTTCTTTTTTCTACTCCTGATGCTTAAAAAATAAATACAATAAAATAAACTATGGAACAAAACCAAACCAGAACACTCTCTCCCTGGGCTTTTCCAACCAGAGCACTCTCTCGCTGGGCTTTTGCAAACAATGGTGATGTATTTTCATAAAGTTCCAAGAGACCCTTTCTTGAGCCTAGTTTCTGAATTTAAATTCAAGACGATGATATACTTCAAAAGTTTTTCCCATGTTTCTTTTTATAGCCTGTGTTTCTTTATAATTTATATTCTAAGCTGACTCAAGGATAAAACTCAATGTGAGTTTTCTGGTCCCTGGAAATAATTTTTGTTCTGTAAGAAAAAAATTAAAATTAAAAACTTTTCAACTGTCTTATAAAAATCAAGAATAGTTAATTGAGGAGTTAAAACATAAACATCTAATCCATACTAGCTTAAGATGGCAGTATCTTTTCCTTGGGGAACAGAAACTTTAGAAATCTGATTAGCATTGCTAATCAACACAAATCCTTTCTGCACACAGTTATTATATAGCTACGTAGCCAAGTCTAATTAATATTCCAGGGTGCCAGTCAAGTTTCATTTTCGTTCATTTGATCTATGAACTTTTTCAAGTAAAACAGTGATTTGGGGATATAATTGGCCCCAAGGGGATAATGTATTTTAAAAAGTAGAAGGAAAAATATTCCACTTGATTCTTTAAGCAATTTCATGTGGATACTTACAGAAATACCTCTCCAATGGCAACTCAGTTCCAAAGACAATTTTGATTACCTCTCTGCCCTCCCTTTTATTTTTGGCTATAAAATAACTGTGCCGAAGAAAAAATGACAAAAAGAGAACTCGTACTCAACCAAATACCAATAGTGAAAGCATGTAATATTATCTACTATCAAATGGATCATAGAGATTTTGTGCTGTGCTACCTCCACTCTGTAGAAACATTTTTGTTGAAGAGAGCACTTCTTTGTAAGGGTATTTGTTCCAATGGGATCTTACTTGGATTCATCATTTATTTGTGTTTAATCTGAAGAACACCTATATGAATTTATCACTTAAAAGTAGTATGTGACCATAGGTAATTTTCAGTTACCTATATCACATTTGGAAGACTAATTCCAATTCTTAAATTTCTGAACATTTGTTGTTTTCAAGTGGGCAGACACCTTTACAAGGGCTGGAGAATACACAAAGGAGAAACCAGATGTTCACAGGATTGTAGAACGGGATGAATGACCACAAAGGTCACCTGAAGCCTTTCTGTAACAACTCACACTCCTGCCTGAGGACTTGTAATACTGAAGAGATACATGCCTGCCCAACAGGCCACATTTAATTGTGGACAGTTCTAGTTATTAGATAATTCTTCTTGTATTATACCCTATCCAACTCCCTATAGCCTATATCCATTGGGGTTTGTTAAACCTGAAACCACCCAGAATAAGTCTAGTCGTAACAAAAGCAAGCAAACAAACAAACACAAATCCTTTCCAATATTTTCAGAACTTTCCATGGCCTGCCAATGGATCATTTCTGCAGGCTGACCATTTTGTTTCATTGTTCAGTCTTTGTGTGACATGGTTGTAAATCCCTTTATATTCCAGGGCCCTCTCATCTGACTGCTGTGGCTCTTCACTGTCTAGACTGAATGTTCTTTACTTTGAGGAGCATGTAATGTCATTTTGATCTATGCATATGTGTCTACATCTATATTTAGATCTGCGTCTACGTCTAATGTATTTAAGTATATACAATTACGATGCTGTTGTACAATGTAAAAATGCATGATTTTAATATATTTTTAATTCATTACACATAGAAACATTAACAACATCAACAAAAATCCCTAAAAGAAAAAACCCTAAATGGTCAGGAAGGTTGTATTTGTCTTAATCAAAATAAAGATAAAACTCTTCACTTTCATTTTACTATTTACAGAAATCTAAATATGAAGGATAATTCATGAACAACTTCTTCTCTTAAGACAAAGAAGAAAATGGTTTTGGAGCCCAAATGTTACTACAATAGTCTTTCCCAAATGTCTTTATCATGTTTCTGGGATCGAAGATTTCTTAGTAAAATTTTCCATTTCTGTGTGAGTCCTTCCAAACCTAAAACTGAAAGGTTGGTATGAAGATAGCAGAGGTTCCTAGACTTGTTTTTGCAACTAAGAACATCCACTCGATTGCACGGTGCTGACTGCCTAACAGCTAGCCCTCTGAAGATTAAAAAAAAAAGTATACATATATATGCATGCATATGTTTAATATTGATCATAAATTGGTACAAAGAATGCATAACACAGGTTACAAATAATAACAAGGTATACAAAACTGTTTAAAAGTCTGTACATCTCTAATTCTATGGCTTACTACTATTTCTTACAAAATCCACTTTTATGATTCTATCCCCAAGAATAATATTACAAAATCGGACTATAAGTGAAGATGTGATTACTGACTGTCACTCATGCCATTGACAAACTTTTTGACTGAATATTGGTTAGTATTTTCATTCATGTTTACAAGCATGATGAAAGTGAAATAATAAAAATTTATATTGGAACTTCACTCATTTGTCAATGACGTGATTTCCTTATGTGATTGCAGAATCACGTAAGATTTTTTGAATATTGGAAAACTATTTCCTTATTTTTTTGTGCTATTAGTCACCTAACATTCATAGGGTCAGCACAATTTTAAGTTTTGTCTACATTTTTAGTCTTTTCTTCATCATTTCTCAAGTTAAGATAATCAATGAAAGAATAAATGAAGCATTTACCGATTTTCGTGATGTAAATACTTTCTCCACGGCCAATTTAAGGCTACAAACAGACCACTGAATGTAGGATTGAGAAGCAACACACAATAGCACCTACAATATTTCTACCATGCAGGTAAAATAAATGTGAATAATGTCAACACAGACGATAATAAAACACAGTAAGATGTTTAGGAGGTAATGGGTTTTCGGCATTTATTACCTTTGTTTTAAATATAATTTATACAGTTGTAGGAGTATATAATTTAATTCTTAATAGTGGCTATGTTCATCAACTGCCTCACAAAATTCCTAAAAGTATAGGACTTGTCCTTCACAGGCCAGAGTGAGCTAGCTCTAATACACCACCGGTGGTAGAGCTAGATAGTTATTTAATTTTTCAAGATCTACCTTGATCTATTAGACTCCTGGCTGAGCTCTGGAATTATCCAAATTAGAATCATCACTCTAGATGTAAAGTCAAAATAACTCCATCAATAATGCAACCTAGATGATTGATATTTCCTACTGTGTAATAGATATAGTAGACGTATAGGCCCGGCACAGTGGCTCATGGCTGCAATCTCAGCACTTTGGGCAGCCGAGGTGGGAAAATTGCTTGAGTCTAGGAGTTCAAGACCAGCCTGGACAACACAGCAACCCCTGGTCTCAAAAAAAAAAAAAAAAAGTTATCTAGGCACGCCTGTCATCCCAGCTACTCAGGAAGCCGAGGTGGAAGGACTGTCTGAGCCCAGGTGCTGAAGGTTGCAATGAGCTATGATTGTGCCTCTGCACTCTAGCCTGGGTGATGTAGTGAGATTCTCTCTCAGAAAATAAAATAAAATAATAGTTATACTAGACCTACATCTTTAATATCTATTACAAGTCACTAAAATGCAATATAAATTACTCATCAAACTAAGCGATTCTTTTTACCAATCCTATAAAAATTGTAGAAGCTTATACACAAGAACTGTCTTCATAGGATAAGCTAAAGATCCCCAGCAAACAGACGGGAGGAGTGCTTACTGGAGGCGTTACTCACATTGTGCTGATATTCATCAGACAGAATTTATTCCTTTCCAAACACCAACTCAGGCTACAGATCAGTGTCTTCAATCAATACCAACAAGCACAAATGTGGTCATTTTATATCTATTAATCAGCATTAGGATGGTAATAACTGTGTATGGAATTATTCTTCATTCAGAAAGTAATAATTAACAGCAAAATCAGGAATCCAATGCAGGACAACTAAAGGCTCCTAGGAAGTGATTTTTGCTCACAAATGTGTATTTGAAGTTGTCTTCTAGTTTTGATTGGGAAAGTCTTCTCCCAATCCTCTAAAAGAAAATATACTTTTGTTGCCTATTATTACCTAAACAATCCGAGGAGAATGTATAAATCGATATGTTATTGCAAACTCCATACACAAACCTCTCCACATATCTATTTTGTTGGGTTGATAATTTTATTTTTGTCTAGAAAGCAAACATTAACAAAAGTCTATAGCTAGATATTAAAGACACATCTCATATGGTTATTATGAGAACAAGGAAAAGCTTCTGTTGGGGGGGGTGGTTGCATTCATTTCTTCTGATTTCTCTGAATGAATGCAGATACCTCTGGGAAAGACTTGCTGGGTGTATATGGGCTGGGGGAATATGGTCCAGAGTCTGGGGACATGGCTCAGGGCACCGCACAGCCTCCCTTGGCTCAGTGGTCAGGGGTGGTGACCCTTGGTGACCCTTGCAGAGTGCACAGTTCTGCCAGGATGTGGGCGGGAGCCCCTGCATGGAGCTGTCCAGACGAGGTCTGAGGAAACGAATAGAGTTGGCCCCTGACACTAGCACTGCAGGGGCCCTGCCAAATCTCTCTGCCACTAACTGGGCTAAGAGAGAGGGGAAGATTGCTGAGGGAAGGAGGGAGAGGGAAAGAGAAGGGAAAGAAAACAAAAGGAGACCTCCCAGCGTCCTTACGCACACCTCTCTCCCACAACTGCATAGACTCTGTATGCCGAGACTATGCCAAGGCTCTCACCCCTTCACTTATCAACACAACCACATGAGGCGGTTACTGCTGTTGCCTGCATGTTACGATAAGAGTCATAGATGTTCGACAACAGTTCAGTGGCAAGGCTGGGGAATGGACACCCATTTCAGAATCACGGTCATGCGCCATTATGCTACAACCCCCTGCCCCCTCAGATCACATTCCACCTCTTTCTACCTTGCCCGGTGTTCTAGGAGGCCCACACTGACTCTACCAAAGCCTCATCTCGCCCTCTCACTTAGGCTTTGTGAATGGTGGGAGGACGCGAATAAACTTGGGACATTAATTCCTTCGTCTCCCACCTCCCTTCTTGCATCCCTCAATAGACGTGGTCCTCTCCATGTGACTCTCTCCGTCTGGATTTTGGAGTCTGTCCTCCCCTTTTTTCCTTTTGGGTAAAAGAAAGAGGGCAATGGTCCACCAGTGAGGAGGACTCTATTTGGGAGAGAGAGTTCCACTATTCTTTATGTTTCCCTACACTCTAGCTAAACTTTGGTACACAGTACCATTATTAAATTTTCCTCAATTTACTTAATGTCAGTGTGCCATCTCTTTCCTGCCACAATTTTGTCTAAAACAATGCTATAATATTCTTCCATGTACGAACAGATTGTTGGTCTCCAGATAGCTAGCCAATTCAAAAGAAAATATTTTCCCGTCATACTATTGTTAACATGTTTTGTTAATTTGCTATTACCTAATGGTCTACGTAGGTTTATCAAATATGAGAAAAAGCAATACTGGTGTCTTTTTGTATAAAAAGAGCTCATATAAAACAATAAAAACAGACAGATGGCTTTCCTAATAAAAGAAGTCAATAATAGGCAATTCACAGAAGAATTACCAGTAGCCCAAAATCACAAAAAGATTGTTCTAGTCTATTAAAGATAGGCAAAGTAAAAAGAGATAATATTTTTCACGTGCCAATTTTTCCAAGACCAAAAAAGTAATGATAAAATGCATATTTTGTGAAGGAATCAGAAAATCATTGAAAATACTGGCAATGAACAGGCTCAAAACCCTGTTCATTATAGAGCAAACTGCATATACTCTTTGAAGGGCCTTAAAAATCGGCATTTCTATTGATCTAGTAATCCTGCTTCTATTAATTTTTCCTAAGGAAATGATTAAGGCTGTAAACAAAGTCTTATCTACAAAAATGTGCAATTAAAAAAAATTGGAAACAATCTATCCAATGACAGGGAATTAATTAAATAGGTTGTGGGTGGCACAAATATATGATAAAATACTTCGTGGTCATTTAAGTTCTTGCTATAATATGTTTATTTGCATAAAAAGTCTACTGTATACAGTTTCCATGAAAACATTGGTAAACACGGAAAAAAGCAAAACCATTTTATTACAACATGGGTATAGATTATCACAGCATGGTTGTAACGTTAGGTGATAGATTAAGTATCAGATGGATCATGGGAGCCGTTTTATGAGAGTTTAAAATTTATTCTGAGATAAACAGAAAGCCACCATAAGGCTTTAAGTAGTGGATAAAAGACAATGTTCATAACTCTATAAACTCTATATTCCTAAGGTTTTATCATTATTATTATTATTTTTGTTGTTGTTGTTGAGACAGAGTCTCATTTTGTCATCCTCAGTAGAGTGCTGTTGTGTCACAGCTCACAGCAACCTCAAACTCTCAGGCTCAAGTGATTCTCTTGCCTCAGCCTCCCTAGTAGCTGGGACTGCAGGCACCTGCCCCAACACCCACCTCTTCTTTTTGTTTATTTGTTTAGCAGGCCTGGGCCGGGTTCGAACGTGCCAGCTATTGGAGCATGTGGTCAGTGCCTTAACCACTGAGCTAAGGTTTAACAGCCAAATCCTGGTTAACATCTACTTCGTGGGGTTTCTGTAACAGTATGTTTTAAATGCCAGTCTATGCAATCATCATCCTCATCATTACTAATTAAAGAAAGTCTGGAAATAATAAAGCCTGAGCTTGTAGTCACACTTGAGTATCTACTATGAAACTCTTCTTGCATTTAAAGAAAGAGCTTTTGCGAAAAATTCACGAGAATGGCATTTCATACGGCATCTTTGTGTCACCCCCTTGGACCTACCAGGAATGGTTACAAGCACTGAGCTCAACGTTTTCTAGGGCCCTCCTCTCCTTCCTTCTTGGACACCCCCTGACAGCTGCTGTGTGGATGCTGGTGCCCAACCCAACCGAGTTCTCTTCTATCCTCACTTCCCGTGTACACCCTGGGGCTCTGGGGGCTGGACAGTTTGGTCTAGGAGAACAAGACTCTGACCTAGAATTCTTATAATAGTGAAAAGAATTCAGAACTTGGTTCATGACTTTTTCAATGAATAAAAATCTTAGTCTCATCATTATTTAAACAGCCCTTAGCAATTGAGCAAATTTTAATTTGCTGAGACTGTACTTAGAATAACCACAGATAATTCCAAATTTTAATGAGATCTTTTGTTCCCCCACTTTCCTCAAACTAGCCAGAGAGATCCACATACATCATTTGTATATCCTCTGTCTAAGACACCAAGGTTACTAATTCTTGCCCGTGATTACTCTTCTTTATAGAAATTATCATACATTAGGAAATGTGGCATCAACTTTTACAAGCATTCAAGATGTTTGAAGGAGTCTCCTGTATACAACAACAACAAAAAAATTCTGAGGTTAAAAAAGAATGCTTAAATATAAAATTTAGCTAATTTTAAATATTTTTGAAGAATTGTAGTACAGATGATTCTCTTATAAACAACAATAATTACCTGAAACACCTTCAAACATACCAACTTTCTTTCACCGGCTATCCTTTACAATGTCTAGTGGTAGACATAAAGGCTCAGAAATGGTTTATTATAACTGAAATTTCTGTCTGTTATTACCAACGAGAAATGTATTGAACTTAGTATGTTAGGTTTGGGAAATCTATTTTCATTTGCTATAACCCATGGTCTGTCATAAGAGTGGACATGGTGGACTTCTAGATTTTATCTTCCATCTGCCTCTGACACACTTAGATGAGACTTTTATTTTTTTTTATGTTTATTGAGTACAGACCCAGTTTCCAAAAGCTAAAACTAAACCTCTTAATCTCTGTGAGGAAATGAAAGAGATAAAAGAAAGGTAACCTTCAGGAGAACTAACCACACAATTATCTAGAAGATATTGAACTATGCTCATTGAATTTTTCAGATGTTACTTTGCCGCAAATAAAATCTGATCCACTCAGGTACCTATTCACTAATAAGAGGACACTGCTGGCTGGTGCCTGTGGCTCAAGGAGTAGGGCACCTGCCTCATATGCTGGAGATGGTGGGTTCAAACCCAGCCCTGGCCAAATATTGCAAAAAAAAAAAAAAAGAAGAAGAAGAAGAAAACACTGCCCACAAAGTGCATTTACTTATTTTAATTTGTGACAGAGAAAACAAATGGATGCATAGAAGTAAGATTACCTTTGTGGTGGTCTTAAAACTTGTCCATACATTCATTAACACCTTCTTTATAAGCAGTAGACTTTAACCCCCCTCTTCTGGAATATGGGACTGTCTTAATGACTTGATTCTAATAACAGAGGTAGAAGGGATGCTGCTGACTTCCAGGGAAAGGTTAGAAAAGTCTAGTTTATGAAAAGCCAGATTCTACCTGGCCCCTCTCTCTCTCTCTCTCAATGCTTGCCCTTAGAACTCAGCCACCACACCTTAAGGAAGCCCAGGTAATGTGGGACAGCACATGAAAGTACCCTGGCCAACAACCCCAGCTAAGGTTCTGGCCAACTGAGAGATTGACCATCAGACACGAGAAATAACAAGCCTTCAGCTGATTCCAGCCCTTGCTTTTGGCCTCCACAGCTGACAAAGTGGAATGGAAATGCACTGTCTCCATACAGCCTGCCCAAATCAAAGAATTATGAGCAAAGTCAATGCTGTCATTACATAAGCCTCTTAGTTCTGGAGTGGGTCTTAATTGAGCAATAGATAACGGGGCAACCATGCAATTGTAACTAAGGTATTTGTACTTGAAGAATCTTGCATTGAAAGAAACTTGGAAACACTGAAAACTTGTGTCAAAAGAATTTATTATAAGAGTTTGGCTCAAGGGAAAAGCTAAATATGTAGTTCTCTGAAGAGACAGAAAACAAAACTCTTTCAGGATTCAAGAAGGTAAAACTAGTGGACACTCTCCAGAGGCACCACCACTTAACCACACTCTAGCTACTTTTTAGTCCTTGGGTCACAGTTTGAGAAATAGCTTCCCATGAGAAAGCACCCAAGTGTCTACTTTGTATTATATAATATCTCTTAGTCCAGGAGAAAATAGAAAATCTGTTTTTTTCTTTCTTTCTTTCTTTTTCATTTTTTTAGAGACTGATTCTTATTTTGGTGCCCTCGGTAGAGTGCTGTGGCGTCACGGCTCACAGCAAACTCTAGCTCTTGGGCTTAGGTGATTCTCTTGCCTCAGCCTCTCGAGTAGCTGGGACTACAGGTGCCCACAACAATGCCTGGCTAAGAAAATAGAACATCTTGTTTGATAATCCCACCAAGACCATGTCCAATGGGAGAGGAATCATTTGCCGAAGTCATATCCACATATTGTCCACCCAGTGTCCACCACAACAGCAGATCTTACCAACAACGTCATGTGCTCCTATTATTCATTCTTGGAGCTTCTTTCTGTCTGTTTAGAGAACTCTTATAATGGTAAATTGTTAAATTTCTGGGCGATGCTTAGTACTCAAGTTCCTTACCATCTTCAAAGTCTATAAGAAGATGGAATGATTCTAATTTATTATCACATTCTCAGCACCTAGTACAATACTTAGCATGAAGGTACTCAATAAATATTTGCTGAAGATGTAAACAAGCACATCTTTCTCTTTGTTCTGTTATTAATATTTGCTGATATACACAGTTTGTGCAGCATAGCAATGTTTTGGTCAATGACGAATCACAAATACAATAGTGATCTCATGAGACTATAATGCCATATTTTTACTGCACCTTTTCTATGTTTAGATATACAAACACTTTCTATTGTGTTAAATTTCCTATAGTATTCAGTTCAGGAGCATGCTGCATAGGTTTGTAGCCTGGGAGCAATAGGCTATACCTTATAGCCTAGGTGTGTAGTAGGCTATGTCATCTAGGGCTGGGTAAGCACACATCATGAAGTTCACACATGAAAATCGCCTAACAATCCATTTGCCAGAATTTATTTCTGACATTAAGTGATGAATGACTATACATGTGTGTATACATGTGTATACACAGACACACATGCATACGTAATACACACATACATATATACACACACATATAAAATATATATATATGTACCCTATATACCCCAATATACATTTTTTAACTTCGGTCCCTGGACAGGATAGTAGACTCCTGTAGGTAGAGTCTATTTCCTCTTAATATTCAGTGAGTATTTACCAAGTGTGGATGATGTCCAGAAACATCCAATTCAGAAGCAGTTCAATTCAAAACACATTTATCTGGCACTTAATATATGCAAGATCTATTATCTGTCCTCTAGGGTCTGGCTGCCCAGCAAGGGAGGCAGACAAATGCACAAGTCATGATAATTCTAGGCAAACACTGGAAATGACTGCAAAAGAGGTTAAAAAAATGAGAGAATAGTTGGAAGGCAGGGGGAGTCAAGATTCACTGTAATGGAGGAAATCAAAAAGCTTAACCAGAATATTTTGACCAGAAGAGCGGGGATGGCAACCTGGGACACACTCCACAAGCATTAATTTTTCTGAATAAATTAACCTCTCAGTAAGTCCATTATAAGCTATTCAAAGAACGAGTCAAGATATTAAATGGTTATTTGTGCCTGGCCCTTTCACCTAATTGAAATGAAGTGATATTAGCTAACAAGGTATATGGAGTCTATAGATTTTTTTTTAAAGCCTGATAGCTGATAGGAAAATTGCATTCCTGAAAGATCAGAAGACCAAGAACCAAGTGTTCTTAGGCAATCATCTAAAAGAAAGCCTTAGTGAACAAGATCATTTTAATATTTTAAGTAAAGAAGGAAGGTTATAGATTTGTTTTTTAATTTTATTTTTAATTAGGAAATAATAATTATACACATTTATGGAATACAACCGATGTTTTGATATATGTATAATATGTTGAATTAAATTACGAGAATGACCATAATATCACAGATGTGGTATTTTTTTGTGGTGCAAATTTTTAAAATCTACTTTTTTAGGAATTTGGAAGTCTGCAATGCATTGTTATTAACTACAGTCACTAAAACATATTCCTTCTATCTGACAGAAACTTTCTACCATTTGACCCACATCTCCTCTTTCTTCATCCCACTCTCCCAGCATAGAAATTCTTTAAGGGTGTCAAAGATTGTGCTGGATGGAAGATTTTTGCACTTGATCTCAGCCAAAAGGCTGACAAGCAAGATAGAAAATTTTTGAATGACCATGGAACAAAACAGCAGAGGAATCTGCAAAAAGAAAAAAAAGAAAAAATTTGCTAAGAAAAAGCAATTCCTCTTTTAAGTACTGATTTTAAGTCAGGACTGCTTGAGAACGCATTTAACATTTATAAAAATATGAAAACTTGGAAGATTCCACTGCAGAGATCATTCTAGGTGGTGTCTGGAAGGGAATAGGTGGGAAAGGCACACCAGAGCTGGGTGAGAGGCTCGGCAAAGAATCTGGGCCCACCCTACACCACAGATAAGGATTTTGTTTCTTCTGTACAATAAAGCCCAACTTTGTATCAGTTTTCCTAACATTATTCTTTCCACACTGACACTACCCAGTGTGGTAGCCAGGTAGAGACAGATCTAAGTTTGGATGCCCAATGACAAAGCCACAGAGTGACTAGTAATAACATCTGGGACATTTGAGGTGTACGACAGTCTACAAATTCAGTGAAGAAAGTCAAAACTGTCACATTATATGAAGGGGACAGTCATTGCCACTGCTTAAAGGAGAATTTGTCTCTTCTACTTAATATTAACAGAAACATGTACATTAATTCAATCTGAAAGCTCAATTTAATATTTTTCAATATCACCATATATTTATTGACATTGATTGACAGGTGTTAAATAAGTGTTTTTAGAAATAATAATTTCTAAATTATTATTAGAAGTTATTCTAATAATAATTTCTGAGAAATGTGCATGGGGCATGAATATATAATTAAAAATGTGTGGGGGTTGCCGTGGGAGCAACAACAGAAAGTGATCTTGACTACTTTGGTATGTATAAAAAGAACTGGGTTTTAGTAATCTCGACCAAAATTTCTAAATATCCCAATAAAAGTCTTAACACATTTCCTCCCAAACTTGACTTCCAATATCCATTTAAGCTGCTTAAATATTCAATTCTTGGAAATGCTGCACCATTAGATTTTTTGAGCTTGGCATCTTTTTTGGGGTTCATTCCTTTAAAGAAAAAAAGGCGTAAGAAAGGATCGTTCTTGAAGATTAGGAAGTTCCAATTAAATACTGTCTATAAAAATTCCCTAGACTCCAAGGACTTCTACTTGCAGCCAGGGGCTAATTCCCCACACATGAGTAAGCCTTTAAGAGAAGTGCTTCACTTTCAGGCGGAGAAAAGCTCACTGCTGGGACCCTGAAGACCAACAACTTAATCAAATCCTCTCTACTGAAGCAGCGATTACTCTCCATCTGTCTAGCTTGAGTTTTGGCTTTTATACAGAAAGCTAGGTTGGGAAAGTAGATCTTATCACTCGAAACCCCTGCTGATCGTTCACATCTGATCCATACTCCCTAGAGTACCTCCATCAGGGTAGCAGTCACTTCTCAAACCTTAATAAAATACTCATACGGCTAGAAGTGTGATCCTCAAAGACCGTTTGGTATCACAACGGCCATGTTGCAGAAGAGGAAACCGAGGCATAAGAGCTCATATCCCTCTGCCTATGTTAAGGGTGGCGATTCGAACCCTGGTTACGATCCTTCTGCTGTACTGTTCTCCTGAAAGTGTCACAACTTCAGCAGAATGTTTAAGCATCCTATGAAAGATCTCTGAGCATTAAACTGGTGGTCAATGCTATGTTCCTAATTTGGGTAACAGTGTGGTCAAAGTAGAGAGAAATCAATGGTTGGCCTGGGAGTTGGCAGATTCCCTTGGTGGGACAGCTTATACACCTGGAGGGACTCTGCCCAAAGGCAGGCTGCCACCAGGGTTTCTGACCAAATCACGAGTGAGAGAGGCATTTGCTGCCACCCCCAGACATCTGGTTTCATATCACTTCTCAAGGCCAAAATTATTTTTAAAATCTCTATTATTTGAAAGACTATCACACGCCAACATTCTACATTTAAAGAGTTTGAAGAGTAACTGCCTTTGTTCCATTCCTTGATGACCACCTGTCCCCTCCAGAATGAAGATAGTGAATTACTGTCCCCTTAGAATGACCTTCCTAATGCTGCAGCCCTTTAATACAGTTCCTGTGGGTCACGACCCACAGGTTGAGAACTGCAGCCTTAGAACCTGCTTGTGATCTGGATCCTTTCCTGAACGGACTTGGAGAGAAAGCTGTGACTACTGGAAGAAAGAAGAAGGGTTGTCGTCAGGGGAAAAGGTCCCCAGAACTTTTCTCTGGCCAGAAGGAGCTGGGTCTGATGTTTTCTTATGGAGAAGTAAGGCTAATTCTGAAGGCCTCAGAACTTTTGTTAGGTTTCTGGTAGCTGTTGCTAAAAAGTAATCAGATTCTTTTTTAAACTCGCACGTTTATTTTCAAGTCTTGATAAAGTGTGGTACAGCTGGAATTCCTTGAGGATTAGTTACATTCTAGGTTCTCTTTGGGGGCTCCTTGTGTCACTCGTTATGTCCTGCAAGGTGCCATCAATGGGTCCACTTAGAGATGGGGATGCTGAGGTTTAACCCCATTGCATACCTTACCCAGCCAGCAAACAAGAGCCAGACTCAAATCCAAATAGCCTGACTTCAGAGCCCTGAAGCACTACTTTACGCCATAAGCCAAACAAACAGGAATTTTGAGTGGAGAATAGAGGCAGAAAATACAGGGAGGAAAAAATAAATCAAATTCACTCTCCCTTTGGACACGATTGAGAAAGAGTTCCTAAGAATAGCATTTGTGTTTCATAACACATGCATCAAACTCAACGAAGAAAACATTGTGAGGGTCATCTGTCACGAATCACGTAATAATCCTTTTTTCTTCCCCGTTTTTTGGGGAGGGGGTGGGGATAATAGTTTTTTCTCCAATTTTGAGGCTTCTGACCAAGAAGCAATTTCTGAAAAGCATAATTCTGAAGATTTAAGATTTCTTTCAAAGGTGCCTGCAATGATGAAGTGAAATAGAACGTCAGTAGGTAACACAGATTAGGGACTCTTTCAGGGTGGTGACCCTGTCTTGTTCACTTTCCTGTCTTCAGTGTCCATCAGAACAGGAGAGGAGGGTGATGTACCGTCTTCCCACCGAGTCCCCAGAACACAGCACAGCACCTGTCAAAGGGCAGGTGCTCAACAAATATTTGTTGAATGGATTAATTCACTGTTGATGTCCAAAGGATAAACTGTGCTGCATAGAACAGATCCACGTGACCAACAGGACACTTCACGGCCTTTGGCTCCCACTCCACGCTCTACTACACCGCACAGAGGCACAGCTCCTTTGCTCCGATAGGTGAAAGTGGCACAAAAGTAAGAAACCCAGTTTTCGAACACTTCACAGCAAAGAAGAGAAACGTCAGAAGTAGAGGCACAGAGACTTGATGAAAATTCCCAGGAGAAGTAACTTCAAAGATTTAATATAAAAATGACCCCATAATAATCATACTTTTATTTTTATCAATTGTTTTATTTTGGAAGATCGTTCTTCTTACTTCCATAAACACGCCCCCATCACCCTCTAAAAATCAAATGTTTCTTTGTATGGCTTTGTGACTGTCAGAGAGCGAAGGAGCAAATGTGATAAATTTTGTCACAGAATACTGCTAATAATAAGTCCTTTATTTATTCTTTAGTGCCCTCCCTGGAAAAGTGCATATATACTAAGAATGGCATAAAATGACAAATATAATGACACTGTAATTTCAAATAGTGCAAAATGTTAAAAACTTGATAACCACTGTAAAACAGCCTCCTAATTAAATTTATATCGGAAATGTCATCACCTTTGATCTATATATTAAATATATGAAATCAATTTTTAAAGTATTTAAAAAATAATCTCATATATATATTTGTCTCACCTGATAGGCACGCTGTGGCTATCTTACTTTTACCTTGCAGGAAGTATTTCATCATAAACACTAATTTCAAATATCATTAAACCAAAAGCATTCGATTATTTTTATGTTCACTCGTTCAATGTTCAAATACAGCCACATTAAAACAAACCAGCTCAGCTTTCAGTCATCTAGTCTAAAATTTTAAGCCATCTTTTTTTCCCCCTAGGCTGCAAAAGTGTATTACCAAATAAACTGACAAAACATCTCAGCAACTAACATAAACGTGCAATTTTAATGCCTTCTAATCACACAAATCAATATGAGATTTTTGTACTTGTGCATGACCTTCTTCAAATTATCCCCCCATTTTGGCTGAATCCGAACGAGTGTGGGCTATTTGACAAAAAACCCTAAGTGTGTGAAATAAGAGCCCTCGCTTCTTCTGCCAGACTCCTCTTGACAGAAAGATGATAGAAGCGTCACATCCCTGGGAGAGTAAATGCAAACTGACAAGAGACGAGCCTTTAGATGTTGAATATAATCTTGAATTGTGCTTGAAGTGTCTTATTATCTTGTCTTTTGATGTCTGAAGGGGTGGCTCATTGTTAGAAAAAGGAAAACCCTCCCGCATCTTTGCCATCTTTAAAAATTGTTTGGCCTTTAACAACTGCTTTCCCAACTAATGTCCATTTCTCCTGACAATAAATATGGCAGGTCGTCGGCAAGTGACAAACGATTTACTTTACATGCCGCACTTTTATGGGTTTTGAGAGCTCATGTGGAAGTATTTTCAAAAGCCCACAGAAATTAGCAGGATTACAAATGTTAAGAGGACGGACCTCCGTGCTTATGCTGATGGGAAGTTACTCCTCATGCTTAGATCCTGCTGTTTCTGGTTTTATTTCTCACTAGTGCCAGATTCAAAATTTGAGTTCTTTATTTATCATTGACTAAAAATAGCCCGGGAAAATGAAAGAGCAACTATCAGTTCTGACAGATTCCATGAAGGAAATGCACAGATCCAGGTTTCCAAGGCACATGGCAATATCCGGAACAGCATATAAACAAATTCCTATTTCGAAGTAGGAGACCAAGATCAGCCATGGGCTTACGGGGTTTTGCCTCTCATCTCAGAATGTTCAGCACTTTTAATTTCCACTGTCGTTTGGGTGCCCTTTCCCCTTCCTATCTATCATTTGTTTTGTGGTTTTTGTTTTAACTTAAAAGTTTAATGATGTTCCTGGTCAATAGGAGTCTTTAGCAGCTAAATCACAGGCCTGCTAGTTTGCTGACACCCAGCCAGATTTCGTGAAAGCTTTCAAGATCTTTTCTCAGACCTCAGTCACTCTAAGAATCCCTAAGAATTCTCAAAAGGACCATAAACCGTTACAGGGTTCAGGTTATTGTATCATTATAAAAACATATTGATACACTACAGATGACAAGATGTGTAGCTACCATTCCAGGCTCCTGCAACCACCTCAATGCCATCAACAATTTCCAACGTGACCAGTTCTTTTTTTTTGTAAGCAGGCAGCTTAGACTCACATCCCTTTTAAAGAATGATACATAATTGTCAACACTTTTCTGGTGGCCTGCAGCTTCCAATTGGCTTGTTAGGAAATTACCATAAAGACAGAATATAGGGGGAGAAGTAGATTCCAAACTAGGCAAAGAATAAACCAGTCTACTTGAAAATTTGAACAATGTCTTAGGTAAGGCTCAAGACTGATGCCTGCCTTAACCTTCGGGATCAAAATAAAATGAGCCAATCAACGTCTAAATTGGTGATGTATGTTTCCTTCCCGAAGTTTGTGGAAGGGTTTCCTCATAATGAGGATGATCCCTGTTCTGGATATTTATCCAGCCATAGAATCAGTACAGTATAGAGATTTAATTAAACAGATCCACTAAAATGTTCGCTTTATGAAACATTTCATTCATGCTTCTCTTTGTGCAAATTGTGTGCTTCCTTTTTAACATGTTTTTCTATTTTGCAATATTTTGGTAAGTGAAACAGATATATCGAAGAGAAAAACAAAAAACCCCAGCTCTGATAAAGTGCAGTTCACCCCTTACACCACTTCCATGTCTATACGTTTTTAGGTACAGGATAATGTGTTTTTCCATTAGAATTTTTGTTCTTTTCTACCATCAGTTGATTTTGGCAAAAAGTCACCCTGCAATAATAATTTCTCGTGCTTTTGAAACAGCTTCATCTGTTTGCATTTTGTAAACTGTGTCAGCACCTTAGCCTGTCTGCTACTTCAACACTGATGATGCTTTCCTGCGGTAAGGCACACCAAACCATTAATTTGTGAAAAGAAATCTTGCCATATCAGTATTAAAAGACAAACCACGACATGTGCGGCCAGCAAGAACTGCAAAAGGAGATTAATTATTCCGTGCTATTTTAATACTAAGAGTTTAGAATGTGGTTTATTTATTATATGCCAGGCACTCTACCTCAGTAAACACACATGTAAATGGCACGTAGAATGCTTATAGAAACATGTAAAAAAAAAAAACCTATTGAATAAATGCCTTTGACTTAAAAAAAGGATAAATATTTATATTGTAACATATGTATATCCTACAAATAGACCAATACTTAGGTTCCCAATATTTATATCCCAAGAGTCTTCCCTAGCTTAGGTAAGTTTTGTGTGCTTTAAAATTACGTGTAATTTCTATAAAGTCAAGCTGCAGAAACCTTCAGATTTCTTTACTGAATTAAACTGCAGCAGTTCTGAGGAATCCTGCTGTCTCCTCTGCTCGGAGCACCATTGAACAAGGCCCTGGAACTCGGATGCCAGCCCAACTATGCCTGAAGCAATACTGCAGTATAATTGGTTGCCCTTTATTGGTAAGCTATTAATTTTGATAAATTTGTCAGGGAACTGTGTTTTAAATATACCTAAGTACAGAAGAAGTACATTTAAATGATGCTTAGATAATATGAACTAAAAGGACGTTTATTATTATAAACCAGCCTTTTAAAATGTTATGATAGAGAAAATACATACTACAAATTTAGCAAGATAATCTGAAGCATCATATGAATATAGGAAAAATATATAGAAAAAAATAGACCATATCATGTACAAATGCTTTATCCAGACAGCATTCCCTGTTTTCACTGTGCACTCAAGGTGCCTGAGATAGAAAATGTGGGGAAACAAAAATAAAATATGGAAGTTATTAACAAATGGATAAATGGGTACTGTTATTTTGAAACACTACATTAATATCTGTTTTTAAATATGGGTTTTTTGGTTTTCACAAACTTTTGTCACACTTCAGGAGGTTTTTTGCATTAGTAGGATGAAAGTAAAAAAATAAAAGACATTGGGAAAGTATGTCAATTACAAGAAACACTATTTTATAGGAAAAGCTAAAATGCTAAGAAAACTGCTAATGCCAAAAATTTATGGCTGGACACACATATTGTTAAATTGTTTCATGTTGCCTATCATTGGTACATTATAAGCACAAATACCTTCATTTTCTACCTCATTCTTGGGCTAAACTAACAGATTTTTCTAAAAATGTTTCTAACCATCTTAGTGAACGCAGGTTTTATTACAGAACCCATCTTCAAATGTTTTTCAGCATAACAAACCTCTTCAGCATTTAGCTTGCGTGTAATGATATTACTTAGTTTCTTTAATTATAAGCAGATCATTTTTTCCTCATATTTTCAAATAGGCTTAATGGCACTTCAGTCCTCCAATAAAAATGACTTACACTGCGTCAGTGATGTTGTTTCAGGTGGCTAATTTATTAGTTATAAAAAATCACTATATTCTTATCACATACAAGATCTTAAAAGCACTTAAATAGGAAAACTGTAAAAGAAGTGTGAGCATGGGTTTTCTTTTAAATTCTCAAATAAAATACAGATACTCATATGACATACTAGGAAATGTAAAAAGTAGCAGCTAATTATTACAAAGAGATCTCAAGAGGTAGGCATCTCGATTAGGCGGTTTTTAAAAAATTATCTGTGAATAGTTTTAAGACAAAGTTAATTTCCATTTCTCCGAGCATAACAAATTTCTTTAACCAAAAGTTATTTACCGTTATTCTTTCTGACTTCTCAGGGTAATAAGGCTTAATCTATTTCTGATAGCTCACATTAGTGGCACAGTATTGAGTCAAAGACATCACTGAACAACTCTATCCTCGCTTCAATATTTTTATGAAATCTGATTTTGACAATCAGAAGGTGAGAGTTTATATTTAAAAGATGAAGAGCCAACTTAACCCATCAAATAATCAGACATCATGAGAAGGCCCCATAGTGCCAATGCCCAAGTAAATGAGTTTTTAATATAAATATTACTTGAAGATAATTCCCCCCCTAAAAGTCCAGTGTCAATAGATTTAAGACCTCATTCAGAGTCATAGCTTGACGAAGTATATCTTCAACTGTAAGATATACCATATAAAAAATTAAACATTATGCTCACTTCTCCCAAAGAAAAGATATTTGAAATGTAAAAAGATAAACATTTTTAAAGCAGGACTGGAATGGCATGAATAAAAGAAAAGCTGAACAAAAACGCCAGCTAAGTACAGAACCCAGGAAGACAATAAACAAGAAGATTCCAGAGCCAGGTTGGATATTAAAGAGAAACCCATCCGCTGGAGAATGGCAACGGTTACTATGAGCTTTCGCTAGCTACTTCTGCCTTTGGATATTTTTTAAAAATTTATTAACCTGACAGCAGGAAACTTTATACAGATTGCCCCCTGACAGGGTGCCAGTTTGGTATAAACACTTTGCTATCTTTTTCTTTAGCATAAAAAAATCAAGAAACATGTTAAGTGGAGCCAGGTGCATATTTGGACAAATGTGCCCGCCCCTCTGATTGCCTCTGCGTTCCCAGGAAGGGCTTGAATAATCAGCAGCCGCCCAATGGCAGAACTGAGCCCGCACCCCTTCCTCTTCACATCTACTTTCTTTTTAATGTGTGAATGTCTGATGTATTATTAATCCCGAAATATAAACCAGCAAGGTCATCAATCAAAGAAAGTACCAATTCTCTCACAAATTACCTGTTTATTGTCAAATAACAAACAAGATCTACTTGAAACAGTTGATTCAAATCTCATTTTTGAAGTGGGAGAAAAATGTATGTGGTCAATTCTTGAAAAGAACAATGCTAACTACATAATTAAAGCAGGTAATTAGAAAGAAAGCCATCTACTGAAGAGCTGGGCTTTGGGAGCATGAATCTGGAATGCACCTCTATTTATTAATTATGACATAAACTGGGTTGGTGAACTACGAAAGTACTATAATGCGATGTAACCTTTAAGTCAGAAACCATTCAAGACATTCAAAAGTCTAATGTGGGATCATTTGAAGGTGGGGTGGTGTGCAGATTAACCCCTTGTCTTATTTCCAATTGTGTATAGGACTATTTCACAAGGAAATATAAGAATCACAGCAATCAAAATAAGAGGGCAAGAAAAGTAAACCATATTCTCATTGTGACTTGTGAATGCGTTACCACACAGTGTCCTTAGACACTGGAAAATTGAACTTTTTACTTAAACAGAGGCCTGACCTGAGCATCCCTGGCATGGTAAAGAAAAGGAAGGCATTAGGCAAGTCCTCGCTGACTCTTTGGTCACACATTCTGCACTGTCCTCCACTGAAGTGCCACTTGGAAATGAGCACAGCTCCAAGAACACGCATGGTGAAAAGTTTGAACATCAGTGCCTCTCTGCATGGATTTATTTTTCCTTCAAAGCATACACATTTACGCTATTTAAAGTAGATTTATTTATCAATGCAGCATTACCAGTGGTTTTCTGGGGGGGGGGGGAACCCACTAAACTAAATTTGTCAAAATGCACACAGCCTCTCATTGATTTTTTAAAGTAATACCCCAGTGCATTAGATTTTCTTAAATGTAAGAAATGTGTCTAAATGTGCATTTTCCCCTCAAGTAGTCAGATAGCAGCACGACAAGGGCTTGATTATTAAACCATAACTGATTTTTGACAAATACTTTATCAAGCATCCCATTCACCTACACAAATACAGGTTGCTACTGATTTTCTTAAATGACTGTTTTTGCATAAATCTATTACTTATGTTACTTAGTTGATTTTTAAAATATGCCATTTTAAATATTTTCCCAGCAAAATATGCTTTCTTCAGTGAATTCAGTGTACATTTCAATTGATATGCTATAGAAACTTTTAAAAATATAGAAGCACGATATATATCTATTTCTCTAGAGAATTTTCCTCATCAACTCTCAGCCAAATCCCTCTTGGGCTTAAGTCCTATGTACTGATTACTGGCTCCAGCATATTTAATCAGAATATTATAAATACCCAAGGTATTGTAACCTTGAGAGAGACGTTTCAATAAAGGAATGAAGACAGTGATCCCATAATGAAGGCCTTCACTTATGCACAGGCAAGAGACAGCGTCACCCCACAGTGCAGTCCCCACAATGCCTTGCAGTGACCTCCACACTGACCTGCACAGACCACTGTCTCAAGGGGTGACAGACAATTTAGTCCTTTATCCTTTTGTCATTGAAAATGACTCCACTGCCATAAATTCTAATCAAGTCAAACTGGATAGCAATTTGAAAAAAAAAAAAAGGATCTTAGAATACATGTACGTTTCTGTGAGAAAGATCACAGAAAGGAAAAAAAAAGAACCAGAATAGGTTGTACATTCTCTAGCATGGAGGAATTACTGAGCCAACTTTCAGCCCTTTCCATCCATTCAGGGATAAACAACTGAAAACATCCACTCTTACGGTGTCATTGCACGCAGTTAGTATCATAAGGAAAAACCAGCCGCACACTTTTTTTTAAATTTCAGATACAATACTTATCAATGGTTTTCTGGTTCCATCTCAGCTCAAGCCTCTGAACTGCGTGCCCAATTCACGTATGGAATATCACAATTGAGAAGCAAGCCTCAGAGACCAGCACAGCCACCCAAGGTAGCTGGGACTTAAAGAAAAGCAATCATGAGGTTTACCTTGAAACAATAAAAATTTTCCCAGGAGAAACACTGTTAATAAATCATCTTTCAAATATCAAATATATAGGGGAGAAAATATTTAGGGCATGTTTTATGAGATCTCGCTTCTTCCGCTGACAGTGCATGGGAAAACTTTAGTACAGATTTTTTTTTTCAGGGATATATATTACTTTTATCCTTTCTGAGGCCATTTTCCTGACCGAGTTGTTGATGCTACCATTTGAATTTTAGCATCCAACTTGAAAGAATGTGGAACACTGAATTCTTGATGGGCACAACTAAAAGTGAAGCACCCACATTGACACGAGTACTATAAATGTCACCAGAGAAACACAACCACCTCTTCCTTTGGAGATCGTTGGCCAAAGGCCAGTTTTGAGAATGGTTTCCAACATGTACATCACTAGTCACATATGAAATGACTGGCCCTGTGTGGCATAACTCATCGGATCACAGATCTACCACACTGTAAGACACGGCGCCAGATTCCCTTCAAGCGCCCCCCAACACGCAAGCTGTTCTCCTCCATACTGTTTCTTATGGCTCAGAGCTTAACATAGTACAGTCATGAGCTGAAAAAAGAGATAAGTTATTCTACAGACTTTACAAGAATAAATAATGCACCACCTAATGATCTCACAGAGAACCACCTAACCACATGTTTCTCAACGAAATGTGGATCTATCTCTCCTAAGTGTACTTTAGTTTCCATGGCTGTTCAAGTTAAGCAAAATGTGGCCTCTGATGTAATTACTTTATAAAACACAAGGGCCCTTTTCTGAACTTTCTACTTAGACTGGCATATGGCTTCTCCGTTCTCCTTCTGGTGTTCTGAGCCGCTCAGAGCGCTGAAACATTCCGCACAGTATGTTTCCCTTTGGAGGCTGTTAAGTGCAGAGGTGCAATTTAAGGAGAGGCATAAAAGGCCCAATGGTTCCTGGAATTTCCTTTGTTTATCCATAGAGGGCATCAGTATTAGCCTTCCTCCTGCAGTTTGGGGCTGAAGGTACCATACTGTGAGAGAAACAGTCTTGTCCTCTGGATTGCTAATTTGAACAAGACACAGACAGGGGAATAGGCTTCAAAGAAATCTATTTACACTGAAATTTCAGGAACAATAAAAAAAACTGAGCTCCTCTTGGCTCCCGCTGTTGGTTAATATCTCTCCGTGAAACTAAATATATCAAGATGCACACGATTTGTCTTAATCTGCCCCTTTCATCAAGGAGGCATAGTTTTCAGTAATACCATGTATATAATAAGAATGGCAGTTTGAGAGAGAGATACTCTTAGAAAGTGATTGCTTGGAGAGAAACATGGATCCTCTCAATTCAGGAAGAATGCAATTCTTCACCATCAAGAATGCGATTTTCCATTCATCAAAAAGAAGAATCAGAACTATATCTAAGAACAAAAACAAAGACTTAAACATATGCATGTCCAATAAAATAGTGCTTAAATTGGGTTGCCAGAGTTGCTTAAAATTCTGGAAAGAATCATCCTGGAAAGTTTTAGTTAGTTACATGAACTAGAATTCCTAAAGCTAAACCTTAGTGCTTTTAAAAGTAAGAGCATAATACCCCCCAAAGCTAAGGAAACCTTGCAAGAACATTGGGGTGCTTTCCTCTTGATCTCCTTTCTCTTCTCTCTCTCTCATACTGCCCCCAATTTTTTTTCTCAAGTTTTCAAAACTGTTAATCCACCAATTTCTTTACTAACTGGCAACTGTGAAATAGTTCCATTGTGTTTAAAAAGCAATCTAGAAACCAAAGACAATTGAGTTCGGGAAGAATAGGAGATACAGGATGCAGGTTTTTCTGTTAGCTTTCACAAAGTCAGAAGTTGAGAATTTCAAAAGGAAGCTGGGTACCTCCAAAAATCCACTACGATTTTTAAATTAAACTATGATTTCTCAGCCAAGGGCACCCCACGAAGATTCTCCTCAAAAATATATTTTCAAAAAACTTTTCTTTCAAATCTCTTTGACTCTTTTGGATTTTTTGAAGCTTATTTCTCTACACATGCAAATCAGGGAGAGATAGGAGAATAAATCAACAACTATATTTAACACTGAAAAACGCAAAGAACTTGGAAGAAGCCAAATTAATCACCCCTTTAATGGATTACTTGAAAGAAAACAAGTTAGGACTTCAAGCTCAAGTCTACAGAATATATTTATTTTCTTATAAATGTATGCAAATTTTAGAAACAAGTAATTATCTGCAGCTCAAACAATTATTTGTTGAATTTGAAATTGACACTCCTTAAAAATCAAAGCGTTTACTTAATATATTTTAATATCAGAGGGGCTTGAGCATAGCTTTTGCCTTCCTGTAATTTATGATTTTATCTGACTTCTACTACCCTCCTAAAATGAAATGACTGTTTTAAGACATAACTCTACCTATATGAATGAAAACTTAGACTATAACAAAATATTTCTTTAAAGGGAAAATGCTAAAACCTCAATGCATAGGTATGGAAAATTTATAACTGAGGTGACGTTGCTGCTTTTCAAAGGAAGAGTAACATCACAGGTTTCTTGAAACTGGAATCTCTTATATTCTTTACGTACAAAACAGTGTTTTGCCAAGAGAAAATTTGGAAAGCAAAGTTTCTCTGGAACATCACTCTCATGTTTGAGTAAGCATTTATAATAAGGGGAAAGCTCCCTCCACGGAAGCTGGTCTAGAGTTACCAAACTTGCAAAACAGCTTTCTTTGTAGAGGTTAAAAGCAAATAAACAAAGCCTAAGTTTTAAACGAAATGAATGACTTTCTTAACAGTCTATACAACGATGTTTTCCTTTGAAGTTCAGGCACTTGACTACTTTTCACCTAAGACTAAGCAGTTTTCTGCCAGGAATATCTGTATGTATCAAGTTAGTGTCTGCACATCTGTATATGCGTGTGTGGACGCGCTCACACGACTTGAAAATAATGAGAAGCAGATGTTTCGGGAGCAATTGTTCTGAAAAGCTAATGTCACTCCAAACCATGAAGTGCTTCTCCCTACAGACATCTATCCATCCACCACTCAGGGACCGGCCTCAACACAGCCCTCCCCTTTCTGATTAGAGATCACAGTTGCTTGAGTTGGCTTACAGAGTGTCATCTGTTTGAATGACAGATGTCTTTGCTGGAGTGGCACTCCGCTTGTTCTTGTTTTGTTTATGAAACAAAGATTCCTGAAAGGTCCTGAGCTGCCCCCACTTTTAGCATGAGGCTATAAACACAATGTTAAAGGGGAGAAGGGTAGGGGAGAGAATCAAAGAACCTGTTTCCTTTCCTCATCACCCTTTTAAAAGAAGAAACAGTCATTCCGATTGTGATGACAAAATGTTATTTCTTGCAGCCATTCCGTAGCCACTTTTGTTTACCTGGCATAGCACGACTTGTATTGATATTTTCAGTTTCTCCTCTCCCGTCTTTAGACGACAGATAATAACTCTTTACTCACCTTCCCCTTAACAAAAGGCTGCGAAGCAACCCGAAACTGAGTCGATATTTATTCAGTAAATGTTAACCAACTCTCACAATGGAACTGATTTCCTGATTATTATTACTACTTTCTTTTCCCCCCCCCCCTAATCATTTCCAGCCTGGGGACTCCAGCAAATATCCGACAAGTCAAAAATAGGCAGCAAGTAAGTTCCTTGTTGGTAAAAGTTTGGAGGACATTCTCCTAGCCAGCTGGAAGCAGCTTCAGTGGCTTAGCACCTCCAGGCTGAGAAGCTCCTTTTCAGCACTTACAAGAAAATTGAATGAACGACAGAATAAAAGGGGGGGCAGGGCGTGGGGGGGGTGGATCTGCTCTTCCGGACAACATGGTAGGGCTGAAATGAAATACCTAGACAGACTTACCGAAGAGCTTGCTGGGAGTGTCCTCGCTGTCATTCGATTCCACGGGCACAAGCAGGGGCTCATTCAGCTCGCTGTCTGAAGTAGCAGCCTTGTCCTCACCTCTCAACTCCGCATTCATTTCACTCCGCGCTGACAGCAAGGGCTTACTGACTTGTCCAGCTATCATTGGATCCTAGGATGGGCGAAAAGAGTGAAGGGGAGGAAAAACAAGTGGCAGCTTTAGAGTGCGTGTCCTCTCCCTCGCCTCTCCCTTCCCTCTCTCTCCCTCCGCACACACTCTCTCCCTCTCTCCTCTCTCTCTTATCTCTGACTGCTCCCGCTGTTATTGCTGGCTGCAGTCAAGTGAAGAGCTATTACAGATCCGATGAGTTCTCCATTACTCCCCACCCTATTAAAGCTCAACTAGCATGTGAGACATGCAGGAGGCTTCGGAGGGGAAAGGAAAAAAGAAAAAAAAAAACTTCTTTGAAAGCAACCTCACCAACACAGCTTTAATTGTGGGATGTGCTTGTGTGCGAATGTTTTTACACCTTGTTCTGTCTTTAATGCACTCGGGGGAAAAAAAGAAAGTGCTGGGCTTGTACTTCACCAACATACTAAAAAGGAAGGCGCCCCTATGGAGGAACCACGGGCTATTTTAAGAAGCCTTCTCCCCAGGGGAGAAGCAATTAAACCCTAGCCCAAGAGCAGAGAAAAGAGACCTCAAAACACTTTCAATGGAATAAAAGATATTTCTTATGTAAATTCTAGAAGCACCCTCAGAAGTTGACTTCACAGGTCCCAGATTGGGGACCAAAGCTGACCCCCAATCAAATGAACATTTCTAAAGCAAGTAATGCACAACACAACATACGAAAATTGGTTTAGAAAATGTTAAAGGAATTGGAAAAATACTTACAAACTGTGTTCAATAATTCGGCTACCTAGAGCATCATACACCCAGAGCATTAACGAAAGAGAAAACAAAAATCACCTCCAAAAAAGGCAAACTTTCCTCCTAATAATTGAGATCTGCTATATCTTCAGCTCATCTAGGAGGGCATTTTAGGATCAGAAATATTCTTCAAGTATAGCCCCTTTTATTCCATTTGCAAACTAAGCTGCAGAATATTGTTTGGGCACAAACATCAGATGCAGAAGGAAAAGAAAGGCAAGAAGTGCCCTTTTTGCATGATCTAGGAGCTATTTATTGCCAAGTTCATGCCTAAATGGTTCCAGAGCAGGAAACAGGTGACCAGCACAGGAGCAGGTGGGGCGGCATGCTCCCGGGTCCCATCATTACATTGGTTGACGTATGCCTGGGTTTTTTTTTTTTTAATGTATTCATGCCTGAAAAGTGAATTTGATATGACACATGATAATCTATGAAAATGTTAATCAATACAAATAGTTTAAGCTGTCATCAAATGCACTTCTTTAGTCAATACTCATACCACTGAAAACAATGTCACTGTCACCAGGGCTTAATTTGCACAGCACTTAAATATTGGACCCCGTGCATCAATGCACTTCTTCTTCAAATACTGTAGGTAAACACATTTTCTCCCTATTTAAGGCTGAAGCACTCAGCACACATTTAGCTGAGCCGAATCCTCCCTTTTGAATACCTTGATAGGTCCACTGGAGGGCAAAATTAATACTTAATTGAATCTCACAGTCATCAAAATAATCAATACTTTTTTATTATTTATTCTTTACAGTCTGTTGACTGTTTCAAACCTCTGAGGGAATGGTGGAAAGGATTCATGGCTTTGAAACACTGTCATTTAACAAGGTAATTTTCAGTGGGGCATTAGGGGTTGTGAAACATATAATAAAACAAAAATGGTGGCTTATAATAGGAAGAAAGAAAAGAATTATATTTCTGCCATCTAACAAAACAGGATAAATAAAAAAGCAAGTGCAGAGAGAGAGAGAGACAGAGAGAGAGGAGGGGGACGAAGGAGAGAGAAAGACTGGCTTTTGAAGGGTTTTATCATATCAAGAGCAGAGCCGAGCTTTCATAATGCTGACATTTCTCATCCTGACAATCCTAAACAAGTGGAAAGGATGAGATCGCAGATATCATCTTTCATCACATTCCCCAGCTTAAGAACCAACATGACAGCTCCTCTCCCCTTTACACTGTTAATTACTAAATAAAATACTACCCTCTGTCAGCATCAGATTATTGCAGATAGCAACCACAAACATTTCTCCATTGTTTCCCCCCCTCTGAAATGGTGATACCTTCCTTGAACTCTTTAGAAAATAAATTAGGCTTGTCTCACTGTATTGTAAATATCTGAAATGTAATCAATGTAATCAATGTGGTCGATTGCAGGATTGTCAGCCTAAATTTGCTGGTGATAGATTGACATTTTGTTTACTGAGTCTCATTGGGGGGATTTGGAGCACTTGAACCTTGAGGGGAGAGTGGGATAGGCAGGCAGATGGGGGGGAAAGGTATAATTCTCAAAATCTCCTCAGATTTCTTTCTTGTCTGTCTAAGAATGAATGTATGTTTGTGTTCTTCCGATTCAGGTGGTGGGCGGGATGGGGTAGGAGAAGGAACCATACTCCCCACCTTATTACTCCTCACTTGATGTGAGGAACCCAGGTGCAAATTCTAGTACACGCTTTTTACTTCATAACAGGTTAAAATAATCTCTCTGATCTAAAGGGAGGGATGTGCATTGTGGCTTAGAGACACCCAGTCTCTGTGGCTGTACAGCCCATTTGAGCATTTTTTAAGGTAACGCTAACGATATATTTACATTAAAAGTGGCGCCCTTATGGTAAGCCAAACACAATTATTAATGTGCCAGAGAATATCAATTGTGCTATATTCATGAAGGGTCAAACTAAATTCTGAACCACGGAAAGGAGCTGAAATGCAGCTGCTGAGTTCAAGTGCACTTAAATCTTTAAGATGTTCTGTCTGGCTGATGTGTGCAAAGCATGTCCTGGTAGATGGTATGTATTCACTGACCATTAGTTCTTCTTTAAATTACGTTTATGTACCTCAGACATGGCTGGGTTCCCAACTACGTCTCTCTCGGGCTTAAGCTTAGAAAATTCAAGAATTTATCATTCCAGTACTCAGTAGATTTTTTGCCCCTTCCAAAACACTTTGTGTTTTCCATGATGCAGCTGTAGCCCATGTGTACGTGTGTATGTGCAAACATCCATATATATATACATATGTATATATATATATATATGGATGTGGTTGTACACACACACACATGTAGCATGGTTAAACAGCAAACTCCCAGTGAGGAAGTGAGCAGACAGCTTTTAATCACAGCTGCAGCCACTGGGGGGTCCATTTGAAAATGTGTCACAAGCAGTAACCACTGAGTACAGTCTTATAAGCGATGGGGGAGTGCCTCTTTCAAGTAGCACTTGGCTTGGAAGTCATTCTTTCCCTGCCAGGAGCCATGGCACTCTGAAATCCTTCCTGCAGGAGTGAAGAAAGGATTATCCGACACACACCCACGTAGGTGCTCGCAGAAATGGAAGATAGCTGCAATTTCAACCTGTACCAGGATCTCTGCAGCAATAAACAGGAGCAGAAATAGCCAGGACAGGTGAGAAATAAAATAGAATGGATGGAGATTTCTTACTGGAAAGTCTGAAATTGTTACTACTATGGTAGAAGAAGTTGCAACTGCTCTACGATTCATGTATCAACCCTAAAGGAAGAAAGTAACTGGTCCAGTATAGAACAGTGTTGAGTGTGAGCAAGAATAGAAGATAGGTTGTGCCAATACAGGACACCCATGAGGGTCACCCAAGGACAGATAGTGCAAAGAGAAGAATCTATCAGCAAAATTGCAACACAAATTTTCATTGTGTCTTACAACTGCGATCGACATCAAACTACGCCTTGATTATTTGTCTCCTTTAAGTATTGTTAAAGAATACAAATTGGTCCCACTCATTGAATCCTTTACCAGACAGCCTCTTCAGATACATCGAATGTTGCCCAAACTTGGTAAGCTGTTAGCCTCTTTTTATGGGGAAGAGACTGAGGCTCAGAGAGGCAGAGTGATTTGTACCAAAGGTACACAGTGGAGTGTAAAGCTGAATTTGGAACCCCAGTAGTTTAGTTTCCCAAGCTGGGCACTGTAGCTAAGTAGTGTTCTCACCCTTAAGCCTTGGCCTGCTTAACAAAAAAAAGAATGTGTAAAAAAATTTTTTTAAAAAGCAACAAAAACCTTCATGCTTCTATACTGTATAATAATCACTGAGTGAAAAAAAAATCAAGGTTCATGGACTTGGTAATTCCAGGGGTATCCAAGAGTTTTATTATTTTTATTTTCATTTTTATTTTTTTTTGAGACAGAGCCTCAAGCTGTCACCCTGGATAGAGTGCTGTGGCATCACAGCTCGCAGCAACCTCCAATTCCTGGGCTCAAGCGAGTCTCCTGCCTCCACCTCCCAAGTAGCTGGGACTACAGGCGCCCACCACAACGCCCGGCCATTTTTTGGTTGCAGCCGTCATTGTTGTTTGGCGGGCTGGGCTGGATTCGAACCCACCTGTTGAGGCACAGGCGCTAAGCCAAGAATTTTAATTATGAACTACAGAGCCAGTGAGGCCACGAAGGGTGCTAAAGCCTGGGTAACTGATGGCCAGAGCATCCTGTGAATCGTATCTTCTTCCCTACAGAATGTAGGAACAAAACACTTGTCTGGCTGACACTGCCTGGCTGAAATCTGCAGGGCAATATGTGGTGTAGTAGACAAGACATCGGATAGTGTCCAATACCCAGCCTTGCATTTAGCTTCACCATCTGGACAAACATAGAAAGCTGTATAATGACTGTTGGCCTCGTCTGGAAAATGAAGAGGCTGTACTAAAACACTATTTCTTTAAAAGCATTCTACAAAACTCTTGTCCCCAAAGTAACTCTATAAAGAAAGAGTTCTACAGTTGTACCCACATGGAAAACACAGCGGGGAGGTCTACCAGGAAAGAAACCCATCTAATTTTGCTTATCCTTGTACATTCCCAAATTATGTGACCATGGGAGATCTTTTCCATGTAATTATTTCCTTATATTATCTCGTATATCTCGAATGCACCAGCTTGGATTATCTTTAAATTACAACACAAATTTCCAATAACTCTATAATCACAGGCTAGGTAATTTCTACAAGAACCTATTTGCCCAGAGCCTCTCACATTCTAACAGTTTTATCTAACTGATATTCAAGTTAATTTACCTGCATTTAGCATACAGTAATAGATGGTTTGTTATATAATAACTGAATATACCCTCATCATGTGCTAATTTCTGATATCCTTTCACATTTTAAATAGAGATATCCCAGGGTATTTCTGTTGTAAAATCTTCACTTTAAGAATAGATGCAGGACATTGCACCAAGCAGGAGAATTCAACTTGGGCTTTTCTTTAACCAGGCTGCTAAAAATAATACCATATAAACAAAGATACAAGTCAGCTAAAGAGTTTCAATAATTTCACCGACAGAGTTTTTGTAAGCATAGTCATTCTCATTTTATAGTCAGAGAAACTAAAGAGAGTGAGATCATTAACTCAGCAAAGCAGCCGTGTCCAGGGGCAGCCACGCGATGGAAATACCCACGCCTCTGCAAACCGAGCTTGAACTTGGTCCAGCACATTTTTATGTACATACAAACCAACTATAAAACAGGCAATCAGAGCAGCTTTGAGAGAAATGTAAATAAGATAGGCAGGCTTCAAAAAGCCAAGGAAACATTCATTTGGTTGTGAAGTACCAAATGGTAAAGTTATATACAGAAGATCTATTTCTAGAATTCAATAGAAACGTTATATCTGCTATAAAGAAAAAATGTATTGGATCCTCCCTCCATCCCCCCAAAATGCCACATTTCAACTTAAGACAAAAAGGCAACAACCAGTTACCTACAGCTAATTTCAGATGCAAATACGACATCATATCTTGTGTTTAATTTGAAAAGAGGTAAAAATCAAAATTACAAAGAATTAAGAGGAAGAAACTAGTTCTCAGTGTGTTTGGGGTAAAGGAAACTTCGAGTGTGAATATTCTTATCCTTGGTCATGGAGAAAAGCAATTTTTCTCTTTCTTTTACCAATAACCAGTTTTATTCATTAGTTCTCCCAGAAGTTATAAAATTTTCTAACTTTTAACATTCCATGTTTCCTCCTCTTTCCGAAAATTTTTAAATAAGATGGCATTTTATCTTTTATAAGTGTTTTTTGATTTATGAAAGTATATATATGCATATAGGAACGGACATATGTAAGTATATATATACACATATGCATACATATATATACGGTAGGAAATTTTGAAAACTCAGGGAGATCAAAGAAGGACACTAAAAGGACTATAAATTCACTCACAACTGATTATTTTATTTTAAAAGTAGCTTTTAGACTGTAAGCAAAAATTGTTTTGAGAAAAGCATGAAATACCACATGTCCAGCAAATATTCAACAGGCACCAATTTGCATTACAGTGTATTTAATTGCAAAGCTTATACATACATCCCCATGATTATCTCACAGTAAATTTTCACAGCAAAATGTTGTTCCCAACTAGACTTCCTTTCTCAACCCAACGTTCTCAGCTGCTCTCTCTTTCCCCCGTGTCTCTCCACTTTACAGTTAATGTGGCTGAAATTTTATTCAATCCTATCCCAAAATACATAGGATGAGTATTCTGTGAAAATCAAGCATGGCGTTCACAATTCCAAGTGAATGCTGAGGTTAGATTACAAAGTACTAAAGAGACTTACAGGGTACAAGGCCTCGTGGGCATCCTCAGACCTCACAGACTACAGGATTTAGCACTAATGCCTGGGCAGGGAGTGAACGGCTGTCTCTTCCATCTTGGTTTCCATACCAACATGGCTTTCTATAGCTCACAGGGGATACTGTGAGCCTTGAGTGAGATAATGTACCGATAATGTATATGAATATGTTTTGAAAGATAAGAAGTATTACGCAGATAGACAATTTTCTATAATATCGCTTTCCACATTAAGGCATCTGACTGGGGATTACTTTTCTTTCCATGCCTTCCAAGCAGGAATCACTAAACCCTTGATGTTGTAGAAGACTCAAAACAGTAGAAATTCTGTAAGTTGACCACCCAAGGGACTGTCACAGACTGGTCAACATGCGAGGTGGTCAACGTAAGGAACGAGGCCTACTGTACTGACGCATACATGTGGTGCATTCTGGTCTGTGAAGATCAGCTCAGCTTAAAAAGGGGGTCAATGAAGGGAGGGTCACCTAGGAGGTTCTACTGTATATTCTTTAGGGGACATCGTGTGTGCTTTCCAGACCCCCCTCCCCCGTAGTGCCACGTCACTCATTTCCAGGAATGAGTAGCCTTGAATGGCTCCCAGCAGCAGAGTCACCTGCAAAGCCTAAAACACTTAGTATCTGCCTTTTTTACAGAAAAAGTTTGCCACCCCCTGAGCTCCATCTTGGGCCCATGTTCCAGCCTTTAATTGGACAGGCCGTGTTCCAGGCTGGGCCACCACCACAAACAATAGCTTCTTCACCTCCATTTACCATCTACCGTTCTCTCACCTGCATTTTGCTGTTTAGTATGATTTATATTAATTTGCATAAAATGAATGCCTCATTGATCTGCATTAAAGGAGGTTATAAATATGTTCTCCTTTGGTTAAGTTAGTCATATTCCAAATACGTGTATTAACTAAAATATTTTGGAGACATTCCCTACCCTTGCATGGAGCCAGAGAATTTTAAGGATTTAGTAAGTTCTGGTGTCTATGCCCTTGGGGCTGAGGGCCTAAGACTTGATCTCCAAACCACCCCATGCTCAGCCTTTGGATCTGAGAGTATTAGTTGTCTGATGATGTCTAGAGAAATAGATCTTGCTTCTAGAACCTTGTCCTATCTGCCTTAATGAATCTTTCATGCAAGATAGGCTATGTTCGCTTCAAATGACAGAGAACTGTGACTTCATCAGGCTTACAGACAGATTGAAAAAAACTATTTTGAAATGGTTGGTAATAAAAGTTTAAGAAATATCTGCATGTATGGCAACTCTGGCCTAAGAAATTGTTTTCATTATAACCAGATTGAAGGGTTGTAGATGATGTGACAAACCCTCACCCATCCCTAACCATTGCTGACTACTGTTATCTACCAAAAAGACAGTTGTGCATATAAGTTTTGGCTTAGGCCACCTGCAAGACAACCCACTATATGAGTTGATGACTCCCAGTTTGATGAATCCTGTGTTAGAGGCAGGAAAGATCATCACACATAAATAGGGTATAGAGCTTCTGCTCAGTTGATGCTGTGGGCAAATTACACTTCTTGATTTCTTCTGGTGTCAGAGAATGGCATTTCATTTAGCAACAATGCACACATATGGGCACAATTTAGGAGTCTCTTGTCTTTTCTCTGAACCTCAAGTAAATGTGCCATTTCCTTTTTCCCCCGTCAGTGTCCACCTAGGGTCTCTAACCCTCCATGTCCTGTTAACTATGCTTATACTTTAGAAGTGAGTCCAGTTAAGGATGAAAATAGATGTACTTGTATTTAAACATAAACAAGCAAACAAACAAGCCAAACAGCTCATCAACGTAAACCTGTAGGTTGAAATAACAACATAATAATCAAACAGGAGTCTGCCAGTTCTGACTTCTACAAAGCATTTAACACACAGTTGGACATAGGACACATCTCATCTGGATCATCACCTTGAACCTCTACAGCTCCTCTGCCCTCAGGAGGTTAAAATGACTGCATGGGCAATGCTTCATGTATACTTATCTGGGAAGAAAGGGAGACACTGGTATTGACAACCTAATAGCACCATCAATTCAATTTCTGCTGCCTTTGTGAAAAAGCATCGATAAGAGTTCAATCCGGCCTCATCCAGATCTGGTCTTTTGGTAATGGGGTTATACAGCAGTATCGACATTGCTTACACATACCCTGTATTCATACATTCTTCGCAATCTGATGGCTTCAAACAGGTATGAGGCTTTAACCAGAATATAAGTCAAATTAAAGTAAATGTATACATAGTGATTCAAATGTACAATTGCTTAGGAGTCACAGAGAGAGAACATCGGGTCTCCTAAAAGTACGATACACACACTGTGTATACTGCATGCAGACCTCGACATATGTAACCTTTTACAAAATGAAATATGCATTCAGTTCCCAGAATGGGAAAGACCTGGTCCTAATCCCGGGGGGTTTAAGCTGAGCTCTGAGAAGCCTTAAGGTTTTTAGAGAGGTGCTCGTAGGCCTCAAAGAGAGGGCAGGGAAGACTAAGGTGCACACCCCAGTTTTTAAAGCCATCGTGTCCCCTCTCATCTATTTGCCATGGCATCTGCGGTTTACTTGAAGAAAGGGACTCACAGGTGTGCCCACACTGAGTATTTGCGATGCATCATAGAGGCACCAAAATGACAGTTTTTCTATGGGCTAGTCGCTAGCTTTCTTGAAACACTTAGGTGTTAGCCCCTCCAGCTGAGCCCTTAGCAGGCAGACATGTCTCAGAATTCCCAATACAGACACTATGTCAGATACAAAACAGACCCTCGGTAAGTTTGTTTTGATTGCCTCCCTGATAGGGAGGAAGGAAGGAAAAGAGGGAGGAAAGTTAAGGGCAAGGGCAGCCTTTGCTTGCTATTTTTAATGCAATTGGCATATTTAACTGTGTCGAGATTTTTTTCTCCTGAAATTCTGTGATGTGACTAACCCTGGCTACTTTCCTTCCCTGGTTCTGTGCAGACATACACAGCAGCCTGTATTCTCCTTCCAGAAATGGAAGCGAGTTCAGTTTTGTGTGACTGTGTCGCTTTGCCCTACCGTGGGATAAAGGGAAGAAAGTGTTGTGACACTGGAAAGGAAAGTCGTATTTTCCCCCAGGACTGAAGTTGAATAAGAAGAGAGCTATTACCAAACGAATTGAGAGGATGAGCTCAACAAAGTGAAGACAGCAGAGCTCCGAGTGGCCCTGGTCTGAGCAGCGCCCGCCCCCCACAGGCCCAACCTCGGGCCTCCATCCAGGCCCTCGTTCAGCCTGGAAGACTTTCCCTCTCATGGCCTGACACCGCCCCTGCATGACTGCCAGCCCCCTTCCCACATCCCTCCTTCAGGAGCCGTGTCACCAAACAACACACCACATATGAGAAATGCGCTTTTACTACACATGTCCTCATTATGTAATTTTTTTTTTTTTTTTTTAAGACAGAGCCTCAAGCTGTCACCCTGGATAGAGTATCGTGGCATCACAGCTCACAGCAACCTCCAGTTCCTGGGCTCAAGCGAGTCTCCTGCCTCCGCCTCCCAAGTAGCTGGGACTACAGGCGCCCGCCACAACACCCGGCCATTTTCTGGTTGCAGCCGTCATTGTTGTTTGGTGGGCCCAGGCTGGATTCGAACCTGCCAGCTCAGGTGTATGTGGCTGGCGCCTTAGCCCGTTGAGCCACAGGCGCCGAGCCTCCTCATTATATAATTTTTAGAAAATGTTGATTTAAGTGAATATCACATTAAACCTGTGTACACATCTAACTCTGTCCTTCCATTTGACGACAAAGTTGAGAAGAAAAATTTTTCTTCAAAACCAGCCAGTTCCTTATAATTCAGATTTCCATAAATAAATAGAAAAATCCATCCTGCCCCCTGCTGACAGACTAGTATTCCTAAAAATCCAGTTCAAAACTTGACTGTGTTCACAGGACTGAACTGGGCTGAATTGGGCCCCAAACTCCCGCAGAACACACCAGGCCCCTGCATTCAGACCCCGGGTTTCCTCGGGCTGCACATACAGCTGTGCCCTGCACAGCCACAGAGCGAGCAAGCTGCTCACAGTGAAATGATTGTAAAATTGCTCAGATAATTTTCGGGCATGTGGCAATAAAGTATCTGGGGGGCCGCCTGCTCTAACTTCCCACAAATGCCTTTTGGCCCATCATGGGCTGACTGTGGCCATCCCTTCCAGGCCCTGGCCATCCCCACACCCCACCCACAGTGCCAGGGGGAGCAAATGGGCAGTGGAGCCCGAGAGCCTGTTCTCAGGCCTGGTGTCACTTTTCACTTGCTGAAGGTCACATCTCTCTGAGCTTCCACGGCCTTGAAAGGAAAATGGGGGTCATAACAGCATGTGTCTCAAGAGAGAGGTTTGAGGTTTGCAAATTAAATAAAGAATTTGCAAGCAGTGCTTAGAACAGGTGGACAACACAGCAACAATAAGAGGTTTCTATATCGCTTGCTCCATGCTCTAGCCACCTGACCCTTCCCACAGGTGTGAGAACGTTTGTGGAGAAGCTCCTTAAGCTTTGTCAGATTTTAAAGGGAGTCATGATACCCTTCCCTATCTGCTCTCTGCCACACCCCACAAAAAGTAAATCAGTAACTAACTACTGCTAAGGAGCCAGGCCTGTCTTTGTATTCTTTCACTCCAAGTGTCAGGACGATGCTTGGCTCATAATAAGGCCTCATTAAATATCCATTGTCTTTATTTGAAAAATGAAAATAAGAATAGTATCAATAAAAGATGGATAAAGAGTCATAAAACTGTTAGTTTTTAAAAACTAAATTACTCAGAAGTCTTTTGAGAAGGAATTTCTCTATATATCCAAAAGCCTTAAGATTTGAAGACATAAGCCACTGTCAAGAGGGCTATCAATTCCATAGAATTTTATCTCACAATTAAAACAGTACCTGGCTGCATGTGGCGACTCACTCTGGGAGGCCGAAGCTGGTGGATTGCTTGAGCTCAGGAGGTCAAGACCAGCCTGAGCAAGAGTGAGACCCTGTGTCTACTAAAAATAGAACCACCAGCCGCCATTGTGGTGGGCGCCTGTAGTTTCAGCTACTCTGGAGGCTGAGGCGAGAGGATTGCTGGAGCCCAAGAGTTTGAGGTTGCTGTGAGCTATCATGACACCATGGTACTCTGCCCAGGGTGTGACAGATTCTGTCTCAAAGATAAAAAATAAATAAAATAAAATAAAATAAAATAAAACAGTACCTGACTTTTAATTTTACAAGGTTCATGTCTTTACTATCTCTAAGGGAACCAGTCCATCTCTGTTCAAAAGGGCATCGTTGCCTAGTTGATTTCACTACAGGAATTTTCATTCCCTCCATTCCCAATTTGCAATATCATGCCCCAGACTCCTGTTAAATGTGGGCTGCTCTAGTGTTGCTTCTCTCTTTGCTATCAATCTGAAAGGCTTTCTCTCGGCCCACACCAGTTCAGTGGAGTTCCCCTCTCATTCTCTGCCCTGGGTCTGTACATGGCTGCGTCCAGCACCACTTGCTCTTCTCCCTCCCGCTCCTGTAATCCACTCTCCTTTAATATTCCAAAGGTGACCCTTGACTGTCCTTTGAAAGCCGCTCCAATTCAAAAGGCTTCTGAGCTTTTAAGATGAGCAGAGATAACATAATTCCAAGGAAATGGGGGTGGGGAGGGAGAGAGAATGTGATTGGAAAGATTAGCTAAATCTTCTCATTCCTGGGGATTTGGCCACTCACAAAAACATGACCAGAGTGGTTTGTTTTTTATGGGTTCTCTCCATTCTATCAACTCTCTTTATTAACCCCTATTAAAAATGTTTTGCAGATTTGTTTCCAAAACAAACCATAAGCAGAGGCTTAGGTAAATATTTCTTTAAATCTCTAGTCTTTGAAATTGAGGGCAATTTTAAAACCAGGCCAGCCTTTATTAATATTTGCCTGCATACTCTTTGTTTGGCATGGATTGGGGCAGCTCTGCAGCAAGTCTACTAAAGACAAAACTGATGCGATTCCACAAATATTCACAGAACGTTCATCATGCTCAAGATGTTGGGCTAAGGACCATAGAGAACGGACAGATTAGGAAACATTTGCTACCATCAAAAAGTTGACCTTTGTGTTCGGCGTCTTCTATGCACCCAGATCTACTTTCCTTCATAGTTCACAACATTTCCTTGTCATTCTGATCTGTTCCTATAAAAGGTGTCCTAAGCATGTGTATTAGGCACCATACACACACAGAGAGATAGAGCACTTTCTCTCTTTGAAGTACTTTTCTTTTACCTCCCTGTGGTTGCTAGTGATAAACATGCGGCTCCTTCCAGGGAGTTTCAAACAGGGGTTCTCTAGGCTTCATTTCTCATTTTAGGAAGGTAATCGGCAACTGGTGATTCACTCTGTCCCTTCTGAAACTCGCACACAGAAACAAGGTATCCACAGGTGCATTTGTAGGTTTCTGGAAGGCAAGAGCCTGCGCTGGTAGAAGGAGCAGGTGAAGCCCGGGAGTTACTGCTGTCTGCCACTGAGCATTTGTCTGCCACTCAAACACCTGCTATAACTAGAATGGCTGATGTGTTGTCAAGAGGAAGACAGGCCTATTTTAACAAATCAGTAAGGCACAATCATAAAATTATGTAAAAAACAGATGAGTCAAAGTCTTCCTATATAATTGGCTATTTCAAGTTGGTTTGGAAGGCTCCATCTGGCCCATTCCCACCCAGATAGCATCAATTTGCTTAGATGAATGCTTCTTAGATTAATTGAACTTCAGTGAGGGCTGAATTATCCCAAATTTGAATATGTTGGTGGGGTCTGTCCCAATGACACTGATGGAAAAAAGTTCTAGAAGTCTCAAGTCACCCAGGGCTGGAATCCAGCCTCATTACCTAACCACTTTCGATGCTACAGCATTGATCATCTGTACGCTTTCTCCACGTGTGCGTAGATTTTTGCCTGGAAAGTTTTCTCTTTCTTGCACAAAACAAATGAAAATGAAATATTGCTGAGTTCTGTTACTCCCTCCCACACTCCACTTACAAGGGCTGTGTGCCCCTCTTCCTCCAAGCCTGTGAACAGATGGTTCCTGCTAGGGTGCCTGGTGGGATCTGTGCTCTGTCTGCACAGCTCACTCTTGGCTTTCAGATTGTGGGGAGCCCACCCGGGGACACTCATTTCCTTTTAATATGTCAAGCAAAACTCTAATCAAACCTGCAGAATACTTAGCTTTTTAAAAATCATCTTTTGTCTTAAAGAAAAAATAAATTAGCATCGAGATAAACTAGGAAACAAATGTCCAAGTTTTGACTTGACTGTAGACATAGCCAATCACAATGGACTTTTAAACATGGAATACGTTTTTTAAAATCCAGTGGAAAATACTTTGATTTGCTGCTGCACAAGGATTAGTGGAAATATTTTCTCTGGACTGAATATCGGTAGCTTTTTTGATATTTATTTATCCAACAGAGGTGTGAGTGAGCAGTGCATGCCACCCCCGTGTCTAAGTGATGGGAGCGCATCGTTGAACAAGACAGATCATGGCCAGGGCCCTCCTGCAGCTAAAATTACAGTGGGGAACATAGAAGAAGGCGAAATGAACAATTAAGTTGGTATGATGCGGAGTAGTGGTGAGGACTAGGAACAAAAAAAAAGCAGGGTATAGGGTAATGCAGAGAGGTGTGGGTGTGTAACTTACATAGGGTGATCAGAGAGTGTGAGCAGGGAAGGTGGAGGAAAAGGTGCTGGGGGCCTGGCTGCTGCTCTCTGGGGGGACAGGAAGCTGATGGGGCCATGGGTGCTGGAGAAGTGGCCAATAGCAAGATCAAGTGGGGGCTTCTGGGGCGTTGTGAGGACTTGAAATTTAATTCCAAGTGTGAACGTGAGAGGAAATCACTTGAGAGCTCTAAGCAAGGCGTGATGGGATCTGACTGGCTTTCAAAAGGCTACTTCATGGGGAGGCCACAGTGAAATCATGGAGCAAAATGTCTGGTAGTTGGGGCACTAGATACACTTTTTCAAATTTAAGCCTTGTTTTGTCCTTACTTTCTTACCCCAATAGCCTCTCTTTTAACTAAATTTCCTTTTTATTCTTTCTTTGTTGTTGTCATTTTGTTTTGAGATGGGGTCTCTGTACATTGCCCAGGCTTGTCTCAGCCTCCTGGGCTGGGACTACAGCCCTGTGTATATCTAGGACTTCAGCCTGTGTCTGGGACTTCAGCCCTGTATCTGGGACTTTGTCACACCTCCTGGGCGAGGGACTCTTACATCTGGAACTTTACCTTAGCAGTGTAATCATTTCATTTGGGAGTCAAAGAAATCATCTCTCAGCTTTAACCAACTGGCTGCTTCCTTCATACCTGTTTGGTTTAACTGGATTATTACCAGAGCTCCCAGAAGTTGCTATGAATGTAAGGAAGGGAGTGAGTCCCTAACATCACTGAAGTCCATTCCTGACACTTGACTGACTCCATGTGCAGTCATGCAAAAGTCACTTTAATTTCCAACTCTTGGTCTTAAGCCATTCTTTTGCCTCAGCCTCCCCAGTAGCCTGGACTACAGGTGCCCACCACAACGCCTGGGTATTTTTTGGTTGTACTTTTCATTGTTGTTTGGCAGGCCTGGGCTGGATTTGAACCCACCAGCTCCAGCGTATGGGGCTGGCGCTCTAGCCACTTGAGCTACAGGAGTTGAGCCACACTTTAAACTTTTTTGAATACAATTGACTCTTGAGAAAAACAGGTTGTGACTGCATGGTTCCATTTATGCCTAGATTTCCTTCCACTTCTGCCGTCCCTAACACAAGTCACTAACACCTCCTCCTCGGCCTTCTCAGAGTGAAGACTGCAAGGGTGAAGACCTTTTTGATGATCCACTTCCACTTAATGAATCAGAAATATATTTTCTCCTCCTATGATTGCTTTTTGCTTTCTCTTTTTTAGATTTCAAACTAATACGAGGGTACAAATTTTTAGATTACATTGTTCTCACTTCTAAGGTAAAGTTCCAGTTGTACAAGAGCCCCTCACCCAGGAGGCGTGCTGAACACCCTGGCAGTGTATGCACCCATTAGGTGAGATCCTGCCAAATGCCCTATCTTCTGTCAATCATCCTCCCCCTCCACCCCTCTCCCTTCTTCCCATACCCCCATACTAGACTATATTTGTGTTTTATTGTTCATGTAAATATGTAATTGTTTATATATTGGTTTCATATTAGTATTGAATACATTGGATATTTATTTTTCCATTCTTGAGATACTTTACTAAGAAGAATGTGTTTCAACTCCATCGAGGTAAACATAAAAGATGTAAAGTCTCCATCATTTCTTAGGGTTGACTAGTATTCCATGGTATACATATACCACAATTTGTTGACCCATTCATGGGTTGAATGGGCGTTTGGATTGTTTCCACGACTTGGAGATTATGAATTGAGCTGCAATGAACATTCTGGTGCAGATGTCTTTGTGGTAAAAGGATTTTTGTTCTTCCTGGTAGACACCTACTAATGGGATTGTAGGATCAAATGGAAGGTCGACTTATAGTTCTTTGAGGATTCTCCATATTTCTTTCCATAAAGGTTGTATTAGTTTGCAACCAGCAGTGTAGAAGTGTTCCCCTTCCTCCACATCCACGCCAGCATCTGCAGTTTTGGGACTTTGTGATGTGGGCTAATCTTAACTGGCGTTAGGTAATATCACAGAGTGGTTTTGATTTGCATTTCTCTGATGAATAAATATGATGAGCATTTTTTCATGTGTTTTTTGGCCGTTCTTTGGAGAAGAATTCCTTTTTGTCTGTCATCTTTGGAGAAGTTTCTGTTGAAGTCTCTTGCTCGCTCATAAAGTAGGTTGGTTGTTCTTTTCTTAGGGTTTAAATTGAGTTGACTGTAGATTTTAGTTATCAGGCCTTTGTCAGATTCATAACATACATAAATCTTCTCCCATTCTGAAGGCTGTCTGTTTTCTTTGTTTGTGATACCCTTAGCTGTGCAAAAGCTTTTTAGCTTGATCAAATCCTAGTTATTTATTTTTGATGTTGCTGCAATTGCCAAAGGGGTGTTCTTCATAAAATCTTTTCCCTGGCCAATTTTGTCAAGAATTTTCCCTACACATTCTTCTAGAATTTTTATTGTTTCATGTCTTAAATTTAAATCTTTTATCCAGTGAGAATCAATTTTTGTCAATGGTAATATTCTTACGAAATTTTTTTTCTCTAGCTCACTTTACTGTAAGAATACAGCATACGATAGATAGAACATACAAAATGTGTTAATTGACTGTTTATGTTATCAGCAAGGCTTCTGTTCAACATAAGCTATTAGTAGTTAAGTTTTAGGAGAGTTGGGCCAGCGTGGTGGCTCACACCTGTAATCCTAACACTCTGGGAAGCCGAGTGTATTCTGGAGGATTCCCAGTGAAAGCCAGAGGATTCCTTGAGCTCAAGAATTTGAGACCAGTCTGAGCAAGAGTGAGACCCTGTCCCTACTAAAAGAAGAAAAATTAGACCAGTGGCTCATGCCTGTAATCCTAATACTCTGGGAGGCTAAGGCGGGTGGATTGCTTGAGCTCATGAGGCAAGAGTATAGCTTGAGCCAGAGTTGGAGGTTTCTGTGAGCTTGATGCCACAGCACTCTACCCAGGGTGACAGTTTGAGACTCTGTCAAAGAAAAGAAAAGGAAGGAAGGAGAGAGGGGGGGAGGGAGGGAGGGAGGGAGGAAGGAGGGAAGGAAGGAAGGAAGGAAGGAAGGAAGGAAGGAAGGAAGAAAGGAAGGGAGGGAGAGAGAGAAAAAGAGCTGGGCATTGTGGCAGGCACCTGTAGTCCTGGGGATTTGGGAAGCTGAGATCGGAGGATCACTTGAGCCCAGGAGTTTGAGGTTCCTCTGAGCTAGGCTGACACCATGGCACTCTCACCTGGGGCAACAGAGTGAGACTGTCTCAAAAAATAAAAAAGTTTTAGGAGAGTTAAAAGTTATATGTGGATTTTCCACTCTTTGGGGGTTGGCACCCAATAGTCTTTCACTGTGCAAGCGTCAGCTGTGTTTCCTTCAGCTAAAATAGTATCTGTCACTTCCTCTGGGGCTTAAGACCCATGCACCATCTTCAGCTTGGCAGAAAATGGCTATCACCCAAGGCCTCTCCAAGTGTGAAAGCCCTTCCCACAGCTCACATCATTCTGGAAGCCGCCTCTGCTTGGCCTTTCCAAGCAAGTCTCTTCTCCAGGACTTACTTGGTCACTTGCATTTGGGGCTTTTAGACTAGTCCCATTTGATTAAAAGCCCCTTTTCAACTGCTAGTGGTTCATACTGAGCTCAGTTTAGGCACTGCTGTTTTTAACAGTCCTCGTGTTAATGCAGCTTTGGGCTGTGTGGGGACACGAGCAGGGAGCATGTGTTGAAGTCCCACCGCCCTGTCATTCTGAGCCACTCAAGCCTGCAGTGGGCAGTGTTGCAAGGTTCTATATTCTGTATGAATCAGGGTAAAAAGCTTGTTCTGCTGTCCACAATTTCTTTCTGTGATCCTCCTGTCCTGTGGATTGGAACCACTAGGAGACAGGAGATTAAATATAGATTTCTGGACCGGTCCTCGAACCTTCTAAATCTGAATCTCAGAGGGTGGATCTCCGGAATCTACACTTTAACAAGCTCCTCAGAAAATTCTTAGGAACATTGAAGAGTGGGAATCAGAAAGGTATATATTCTGAGGAATCAGAAGGGAAGGGTTGTAAAGTTTCCCAGCATTTCCAAAGAAAGCAGGCCGGAGCAACACACTGATGTATAATAACCTTTAAATAAGAGAAAATCTTTTACAACTTCCTCTTATTCCATCGTCAGAGGTAGAAAACTTGGAGTCTTGAACTATTCATTTTATATTCTCTATATTTCAAACTTTATCGTTTATCGTTTCAAAATTGCCATTCAATTTGATAGTCGTATTATATTTTAAGCTTAACTTTTTTCATCCATATCTGCCTTGAGTTTTAGTTTAACCTTATGGAACTCATCATAGAAATTTTGAAAAATTTTACACACACACAGATAGTAGGTATTTATTTAATCTTTGTTATATCAGTTTTTGGAGTCACACTCCATATATAAGTCAGTATCCTGCTTTGGTAATTCACTTTTTCATTCAATAAATATTTATTAAGGATGTAACAAGTGCTCTCAATTAGATCCTGGGGTTATAATGGGAGACAGCCAGACAGTATATTTGTCCTCCTAAACATTATTATTCATATTGTAACCATGTTCTCAAAATTAAATATTATCCAAAACCGTGATTTCAATCAAGTGCATATCATTTGCTCTGATGGATGTGCTATGATTTGCCTAACTTAGTTCTAACTGCAGAACCTTCTTCCACACTGGCCTTTGAAACGAGGTAGGTGTATATGATGAGATGTCACAAGACAACGTACAGAGATGCAGTGAGAACGTATTAAAATTTCAATTTTTATTTCAGTTTTTAAAATTCTTTTTGGGTATTTTTTTAGTGGTAAAATGTATGGCATAAAAGTAACTGTAAATAAATATGTATATATCTATATTAAGAATACATGGTAAAATTATTTCATCATAAGGCTGGGTTATCAAAAAACCATGCAGTCTCTTGATTTAAGATGTACCCAATTATTCACACAAAAATAAAATTTTGACAGTTTAAAATACAATCTCAGGAGTGAAATTACAGGTTAAAAGAGTGTGGACCACTGCCAAATTGCCTTCAAGATCAGGCGGTGGAAAATTTATGTTCCCAGTGTATGAAAAACCTCTCTTTCATATTATATTTTAATTTTTTTTCTAACTTATTAGATGGAAAGTGACATTTTATTAACGTTTTAATTTGCATCTCATTAGCAAGGTTAACTTTTCCAAGTTTATTAGCTAATTAATTTTCTTTTATAAATTGCTCACATCCTTTGCCTGTCTTTCCATGGGGATGTAAGTATTTTTCTCATTGAACTTTGGAAGGATATGTAGAAGTAAAAATTATAAGAAAAAAAAGCTGGCATTTATTGTGCTGAGCACCAAGCTATACGATAGAGACACACGGACATACTTTATCTCTAAATCTCTCAGCAGCCAAGAGTGGTATTGTTATTTTTCCCATTTCATTGATTATCAATTCGTGAAAATTGAGACTCGTGAAGTTAATAAAATATATTTGACAGAATAGTTCCGATTCCAAACTGTATGCATCCCAAATAATTTTTCTAGAATTTATTTCCTTTGATTTTTGTTAATGTTGTTTCAGAGATTGCTAAAATTATATATACTCATATTTAAACTTTATATTCTGTTTTATTATTTTTTGGTGAGAATCTCATTGCCATCCATGAAAAGACATAAGTATCTGCCAGTTTTTTAAAATTTTCTATGATTTTATTTTTAAAGTAATTCTATCATCTACTGGAATTCATGTGGGTTATTTTCCTACATAGTCAAGTTTTAGAGTCCAATTAGTCGAATGACCCATTGGCATGTTATGCTTTTTCTTTAAATACAAAATTAGATTCTAATGAAATCTTGAGTATGTTTTTAGACAACATGTATATGTGATGATACACAATGTCATACATATGTATGCATTATGTCTATCACTACCAAATATAATTGATGCATAAAAATTATGGATTATATGTCTATTATATGAAATGTAATATATGTTATATTTCTATTATATGTAATGATCTATATATTATATATTATATAATATATGTAATAATGCAAAAACCCTCTCTATATTCTGTTCCTCTTTGTCAAAAATTGTTAGACATTCTTAGCTCTTTACTTTCCAGATGAACTTCAGGATCGTTTTGTCAAATTCTGAAATAAAAAAGGGATAGGGACAAATACCATCTTTATAATATTGTATTATCATCAAGAAATTTGCTTCTCTCCATTTATTCATATTTTCTTCTATTATTATCTGTGAATTCTGGTAATTTTTTTCCGATCTATCGCAGACATTTTTGTTCTGAAATTTCTAAATATTTTATGCTTTGTTCCTATTGTGAAATAAGACATTTGCAATGATCAAGTTATATATGGTTAGTGATAGAAAAGCTATTGAGTTTTCAGTGATTTTATTAGGACCATACATACATATTCATAGCCTTATCAAATAAAAATACATATCCCTTTCTATTTATGACTGCTTCATATCTTATAACACTGTAAGCAAATAGTGCAGAAAGACAGTGATGTGCAGCATTATTTTCTTAGCCTAAATTTTAATCAGTATGCTTCTGGTAATTCACTGAAGTAAGATATCTGTAGGACATTTAGTATTGACTGAAGAGGGATCAACTTTATACTATTGGAAAAAAATTTGCAATTCATTAAAAAAATTTTAATCAGAAATGGCTATTGTATTTTATCAGATGTTTTCTTTTTTCTTTCAACTAATCTATTGACACAAACTACCATTCAGATGAATTTCCAAATAATTAAGCATCTTTGGACCCAGAGTATTCTGAGTTTTAAATTCAACTGTCAAACTGAATTTTGGTTTTATACTATTTTATTGAATATTTCACATTGATATTTATCATAACAAGTTTTTTCAATTGTTCGGTTGTATATAAGTATCAAGATAGAACAATTTGTTTATAAAAAGAATTTTGATCACTTTTCATATTTTTCCCTCTGGTATAAATTATGTTGTGATGGAATATCCCTTGAAAATTTGAAATTATTTACTAGTGAAATTATCTGCACTAGAAATCATTTTTCTTCCTCCTCCCCTTTCACAGTGATTTGAAAATACTATTAAATTTTACTATAGGAGTGCCCTACTTATTTCTTAGTTAATTTGTAACATGTATATTTCCTTGCAAATTTACCCATTTTTTCAAGATTTTTGAGTATATTTGAATGGAATTTTACATAATATTCTTTTAAAATTCTTCATATCCAATGTTAAATCTCTCTCTGATGTTGCTGTGTTTTTCCTATTTTATGTTGTTTAAATTTATCAAAGTTTTATTTTATTGGCTTTTTTTTAAGAACTAACTTTTGCATTTATTAACTTTTAAGAAAATAAATTTGATTTCTTTCATTGTCTTTATTATATCCTTCTGTCCAATATCCTTGTTTCACACTTTACGTATTCTTTAAAAAAAAAAACAAGAGAATCCAAGAATGGAGAAGCATGAATCCCATGTACTCAAGTTTGATATGAGGACAATTAATGACAATTATTGACACGGTGGGGGTGAGGGAAGGGGAGAGCAGAGAGAGAAAGAATGAGGGAGGGGTGGGGAAAGGAAGAGCAGAGGAAAGGAGCGAGGGGGGTGGGGTCTTGGGGCCTTGGTGTGTGCCACACCTTTTGGGGGCAAAACACGATTGTAAGAGGGACTTTACCCAACAAATGCAACCAGTGTAACATGGTTTCTTGT